>JXWZ01003401.1:0-28063 GCA_000956215.1 Anopheles farauti No. 4
AAACACACACACTCAGACACTAGTTTGCTGTGCTTTCTACATCCGTCAGCTGCTGGGACAGGGATCATATTGGAGCAGCAAATGTTCTTGTTGCTGCTATGCTTGTGATTGTGTGAACGTATGGTTCGCTCATTTGTTATCATCAGTGTATGTTACCCATACCAAAAGCAAGTAATTTGTTCGAGTTGATTCTTAGGACCAGATTTATGCGATAGGTGATCTATAATTGATGTGTTCGTTAAAAAAAACCCCATCGTTAGGTTTACTAGACTACATTCTACTACTAGATTCGACGTACTAAATTCGACGGTGTAGTTGACATAATCGAGATGACAATAGTAAAGGATTTGGCACTAATGACATTTCTAAGCTGAAATTTTTTTATATCTGCTCTGCTTAGCATGTTTGATGTTGAATAAATATTCAGAAACTAGTTGATCTTACGTACACTACACTACAGGACTAAGGACACTACAATCACATGCTAATTTGATTATTAATTTTAAATAAAAAATCTGTTTACAAAAGCAGATACTCATTTTAACTTACCTGCCATGTACTTTCAGCTCTCCAACTCAATAACAACTCATTCGAAACTACCAACTTAAGTAAACCTGCGATTTAGCGAAATGGCGAAATTTCCTACCATATCTCTCTACCATTTGCCGAATGTTTAGGGAATCGGACTGAATCGTCGAACGAAGCGTTTGAGCACAACAGCGCAAGCTGACACATGTCAATGCGCACACCTCCCGGCAAAGCTTCCACCGCACGCGAGACGACATCCCAGAAACTCTTACGCACCCACCATGAAGCATGGTCGCGCAAATGTTTATTTTTGACACTCACACGGGAGCAATAAACTCCGAGCACACGAATAAAGCAAGCGAATTCGATGAAGTAATCAGCCGGATGTCGTCTGGTAGTTCGGGAGCGGCGATGGCCGCGAAGGGAAGAGACCGGCATCGGAACTAACCACCGCATTGCGTCTGGCATAGGTGTCTAGTGTCAGGATCGCTACGTATACCGGGTATGGCAAGGCAGAGCGGCTATTGAATGGTGAATCAAGGTATTGGGTACGGTTTACTAGCTGAAGCTTCATCTGAAAATCCCTGGTGAGCAGCCTTGGTAGTAGTAACTATGTAGTGTAGAGTTTTTATTACACATAAAAGGAGGACTCTTTGGAAGCATTTGTTCAGTGCCTGAGTCGAAGCTAGTACCTAATTAGAACAGTAACCATCAGCGAAGAGGCTTCTTGTTATGATCCAGATAATAGTCCTTAGCGGATCTTGATAGTTTCTTTTTGATTGGTGTTGAATTACCTGTTTCCTTCATTAACATTTCCCGTGGTGCAAACGATCGCCGATCGGGCATGGAGACAGTGATCCTATGCACTTCCGATCGTCTAATAAGTGTAACCGTGTACCGGGGAGAAAAGTGCCGTAAGCTGACATGGATCACCAATGCGTCCAACGCGCATTCCGGTGGTTTCTTTTCGCTGCAACATTTTCTACAAGCTCCTCTTCTCCTTCTCCATGCCCGCCGGGCCCGTAACGGAAGCGTTTATGTACAAACTTCCGGAAGCCACGGGAGTGCGCAAATTCCCGTTGTCTTGCCAACCGGTTTCGGTTTTATGGGATGTGGGGAAGAATCTAGGTTCTAATTACTTGGCCCGCCGTTAATACGCACATGGCTACGATAGAAATCTAAACTCCGGAATGGCTCTGTTCCTGTGTTCTTCCGGACTCTCGAAACTTCCTGTCTGGAAGGTAGTTCCGATTCTTATTTAACGACCATGCAAGCGTGCATTGAATGATAATGTGTACTACGCATAGTCCCTCCATGCATTCAACAGATATACTGATAATTGTGGTGCACTGGTTACTATAGTGCAGCGTACGTGAAACTATTGAAATGGGGTCAAATACTGATTCCAGACTACCAGATCCAATATATTTTTTGGTCAAAAATATGACATTTAGTCTCAACAATTTTTCGGTTGATCCGCCAAAGATGTTCGCGAGAGTCATCGACCGATTTTTTCCTTGAGATTTGCAAAAAATCATAACCATAAGACGCTGGGAACCGGACGCGAAACACAAACAACAATCCTCCTCTGTCCGTTCAACAATTTCATTTATTTGACTTCGAGGTGGCACTTTTTGGAATGAGGAGAGTCCGATTTTGGGTGCTTGCCATGTGTGTGTGTCTACAGCATGATGGGCGACAGGAACAATCTTCTACGTCATCATGATCACCCGCATCACAGATATCATCATCACTCTGACAGTCGAAACCTGCTCGACTTGTTGCGGAGGTTTTGTTAATGGATTTATTTGAAAAGATCTTATACACAATTTCATCTTTGAGTTATAAAAGACTGGGAAAATTGACTATTTGTTGTTGACAAACGATTTCAACTTTTTCTTTCTATTTTTTTTTTGTTTTATATATCGTTTCATATGTGGTATTTTAATGTGATTGAAGTATTTTTTTCTGCAAAACAATTATAGTGAATTAAGTAAAAACGTCGTTCAAGTTCATATGTAACTGGGTAATAAGAACTTCTATTACTGTTCGAATAAGAATCCATATCGGAAGCCAACCGGCTTCTACATATTTCGTCTTATTTGCACACACCAAAACCTTGCGTAATAACACGTCTTGCATTCAATCTGTAGAAAAACAATTCAAACTGAATTGCAGACATCCGAGATAACCGACGTTAGCGTAAGGAAAGGGAACCCACTGATTTGAACCAGTCGATTGCACTATTTTTAGCATTTTCAATTTCCGTATTATTACGGCCACGGTGATACCGTGCCTTACTATGACCGCAAGACGCGTCAATTTTGCTTTTCCTCCAAGGTCATCTCATTGGTGGGAATGATTTGGAAATGAAATATAGCCAAATTTCATATAAAGTGTTGAAAAGAAAGATTGGATGGGGTATGGGTGCGCAAGACGACGACGAAAAATCTAACCACGCACAATATACCGGCAACGTAGGCCAAATTTTATGAGTAATGGCTGATACAGCATGACTCATGGCACTGAAATACATTTTACGTCTACAATCTGCCCGACCCCTAGTTGTGTTTACAATATTTTTTATTTACATTTCATTTACATTTAATTCATTTAATTTACATTTTAATTAATGTAAATAATCATATTAGTGCGTTATTAATGATAACAGTAATATCAGTTTTTTGCATATATTGAATTAAAGAAATGAATAAAAAAAAACTGTTTTAACGGATGAACCAGTAAAATGAATTTGACAAATGTATTTTCTGTCGACTCGATTTTTTTTATCGACCGCGTAGTCGACATATGCCATCCTCGTAACAGTCGACACACAAAACGTGTAGCAAAAATGGGTATTTCAAAATAATTAAAATTTTATTTGAAACTATTCATGATTACAATTATACTCATAAATAATCTAAAACTATGAATTTCTTAAAATTTTCGCATTACAGAACTTGTTACAGAACAAATTTTAAATGTTCCTACGGTTGAATGCCTTCACAAAACACAGTATTTTGTTCGACGATACCAGCAACAGCTATTTAGAAATGGTACCATCGCATCAATGTCTAGTATCACGTAAGACCCTTAAGATTTATTTTCCCTTGCCCTACAATAATTCTTTCGCTTAATCAAATTGTATCAACGATAACGTTAGTATTAAAATGCAAAGCTTTATTGCAAATACATAACAATCGCTACTGTTATTCCTCATCCACTAGCCAATCCTTTGATGATGTTACAGCCTCTTTTACTGGTTTTAGCGTTTTTGTATCCTCCAGAGCAGTTACTTTAGATACTCCTTGTACGATTTGCTGGTACCGTTCTCTTATATCGGATATCCATTCCGTATCGTCCCAATGATACCAACTCAAAACGCAAACAATCAGGATGAAAAATAGATTCGTCGTGATGCCTGCAAAGAAAAAAAAGTAACACAAATAGCATTGTGTAGCTTACAAACTACCAAAACAAACGACAATTTTGAGATCTCACCAATCACTGCAGACAGAACCGGCCAATTAAACATTAGATAGCGCAATCCTGTGAAGTTTGCTACTACGTGCAGCTGCGCCGAGTAAAGCTGAATATTCTTAGCGTGGATGATGATGTCAATATTTGTAGCGGGATGGTTCGAATCATCAAGAAAATTAGAGAACAATTCCACTGTAACCATCTGCTTTTCTTCACGGTAGCCAAATATCAACAATGGTGCAAAGACGAAAGTAAGGATCGTTTTCAACAAATCGGACTTGTAGTGCAGCATTGTCATTCGACAGGATTTGGCTACTTCCTCGTATCCGTGATCTTTAACCGTGCCACACACTGTGAACATACCTGATGATACAAAAATACAACATTTTTATAAGATTATTATGGTAAATAAGAGTTTACATAAACTAACTAAACTACACCAAATCCCAAGCAATAGGACAAGCACTTGCTACAACCGATTACCTATTTTACCATTGTGTTCAGATTCTGGCATTTCTAGGTTTAGGATGATCTTATATGGTTGACCGACCATTAGGAATCTTTGATGATTTGTTAAGGCAACATTTGCTGTTGGGTATGGCTCACAGTCGCTCTCCAATTTGTGACATTGGCTACAAAAAAATAAGAAGAACCGTTAATACAAGTGTTAAAATGATATTTATCAAACACCATTTACATACTCACCGTAAGTTCAAGTGTACATCCTTCACATGCAACACGGATGGCATGTACGAATAGTAGAAGTACAGATACAAGAAAATAGAAGCCCAAACAACTGAAAATCCAACCAAAACCACTATGAACAGCTTCAAAAACACATTTTTTGTGGTGTTTACACTTTTCGCCTTTCGCACTTTGTATTCTTCAACAGCCGCCAAACCAAATGTCGCGATAGGTTTGATAATATAATTTCGTACTATATGGAAAGGGTCCAAAATCATGAGTAGTAGCCCTACGAGCCCCATGTTACGTGTGATCACTGTACTGCAGTTGTGACCAACGAGGATTTCCAACAAAGTAGATAAGGAATCGCTACCACTGTCGAGATAATCGAATTGTAGTTAACGATCTTTCCAGCTGCTTGAGGTTTACAAATATCATATCAGAACACTGCAGATAGGAATGAAATGATGAGGAACGGTCGTAGTTTTAATTTTGCTGTGGTTTGTTAATTCACTAGATCGTAATTTTATAATCTGTACACATAGAGCACTTTAAAACATATTATAACTAACATTTACAATAATCGGACGACCGCAGGTCATAGGGCAAATTGGAAGAATTTGACGTTTGTTTGTTTTGATGCACAATGGTTTAATTGATGACCATAAGCACAGACGTAAAGTACAAATTGGACCTTATTCTGAATCGATCGACAAAGTTTTCGATCGTAAACGTCTAATAAATGCATATAACGGATGTTTAAAAATTACAAGATGCATTTTTATTCATCTACCGTCATTACACTTGGCAACGCTAAGTTTCAAGTTTAACTTGTGTGTATAATAGGCAATAGTTTTCTCTCACTTAAAAAAAGGTAATATTCATTTAACAAATTTATTTTAATATTGCCAATTTACATTCATAAACATATAATTAGAAAATATCATTAATCAGACAAATGGTAAAACATAAAAAAGAATAACGACAGATGATTAAATTGTTTAACATTGCATACACCCAAACAATTTTAAAGTCGCAGGTGCATAAGCTTTCGCATGAGCCCTGGTCCGTTCCAAAGTCCGTTCAATAGTAGATGCCAATAGAGCGGTGGCATGAAGTCCTTTTTCATTAGATACATCGAGACACGTTCCTTGCGCTGGTCCAACGGGAAAGTTTCCAAGGGTGTCAGAGTATAGTCGAACTCAGCTAGCATACACGTGTTGTATCCCGTGACCAGCGGACAGGATGCGTACCCATCGAACACCCTATTAGGTGCTTTACCATCCATCACAGCCATCAAATTTTTATACACCACTTGCGACTGGGCAGCTAGCGAAACAGACAATGAAAACAGACAAAATCATCACAATGCGCAATGCAATGCAGATGCGTAATCGCGTTTGAATTAGCATGTCCAAGTAAGTCTCACTGTCTTACCCACGGATGCAGCCGTTTTAGAGTTCGGTGATGAAGAACAGTCACCGATGGCAAAGACGTTGCTGAATTTCTGATGCTGCAGCGTATCCTTGTTCACATCAACGAAGCCTACTTCATTAACAAGGCTTTTGCAAGCCTTTAGTATATCTGGGGCGCTCATGGGTGGAGTGACGTGCAAAAACTCGTACTATAAATGCGTAAATAGCAGTAATTTCATGGATTTACGTCATGCCACAGTTCGTCGTTACGATTCCCATTGACAGAGGCCATCGGACCTACTTACCTTAACAGAAAATCGTTCGTCAGTCTTGTCCAGATTTTCGAACACCGCCTCATCAGTATCTGGTTTTACTTCGACCAGGTTCGTACGCAGATTCACGTTAATATCGCGTTTCTTAATTATTTCCCACAGCGCATCCGCATAGTGTTTCACTCCGAATAACACGGGCAAAGCAGTGTTGTAATGCAGTTGAGCATTTTTGCGCTTGTTAGACTAGCAACATAAAGAACAACAATCGATAAGTTACAATGTGAATACATATTTCTTTGTGTACGTTTGTTAATTTACTTACCTTGCGGAAGTAGTGCTCTGCTATATACAGGATTTTTTGCGGTGCGCCAGGACATTTGACAGGACTGTTCGGGAAGGTGAACACTGCATTGCCTGTTTTGAAGTTCTGCAAGGCTTGGAAAGTTCGCTTGACGTACTTCGGTGAATAATTTGAACATACTTTGCCATTTGGGGTGGCAAGTGCTTCCAAAAGTCCCGGAATTTTATCGTAATTCAGCTGCAATCCGACAGCAACCAGTAGGTATTCGTATTCAATTTTGTCACCGTTGTACGTATAAACGGTGTTGGATTCTGGCTCGAATTTTACTGCCGAATCCTTGATCCAAGTTGCAAGGGCAGGCAGAACAGTTTTCATCGGTCGAAAACTGTCCTCTAGTTTTTTAATGCCGCCACCGATTAAAGTAAACATTGGCTGATAATAATGTTTCTAGATGAAACGTCAAGAGAGATAAAAGGAAAAAGTAAAAATAAATTTTAATAGGAATGTAATAAAAAAAACTATTCCCAGTAATCATTAATTGTAAAAAAAATACCCACTATTCAATTAATTTTAGAAAAGAGTTGGTGCAAAAATAAAATAGTTGTAATGTTAGCGACCCGATTAGCATCACGTTCAAATGAACCTTGATAGACTAGATATACTAAGCAAAAGAATTAGTCTGGAGAGTCAGGCATGCAAAAAAAACGATTTGTTGTTTTCATTAACATCAATTATAATGACTGTCCAAATTTATTCGGATCGCAATGTAGATGATGATCTCACTTTTTCAATTTATACCCTACTCCAACCTTGGTAACAATCGGTTGTCTGATGGAAGCCGCTAAGAAAAGAGATACTTCAATACTAGGCTATGTGTAAACGGAAGTTGATAAGCCACTTGGCTAAATGTTAAATTAACCAACTCACTCATTTTTTTTAATTGCTCGAGATCGTATGACTAAAACCTTTTTTCTTTAATCAAAGGTTATCATACATACCAGCTAGCGATAACGCCAGCAAAAAATCCCCTTTTCCATCGTATACTTACATCCGCCGGTTCCAGTACAATTACTTTTCCTTCGCCCAATTTGTTAGAAGCCTTTGCTGCAACGGAGCATCCTCCAGCGCCACCACCAACCACCAAGAGTTTACACCTAGAGTATAGGAAAGCGGATTTAATAAACGTTAATATAAATTCCATTATTTACAAAAGGAATGTCTAGTGTTCAAAACAACCTGTTGCATTTGTGGAGAATGTGTATTTACTTTACCTATGATTTTCATTCAAAACACTGCTAGAAGAAATGGCTCTCGCAATCGTGCAAATAGGCAAAGGTTTCGTTTTTAGCGAAAAACATAACGCTTTAATCATCTTGATTTTTGAAACCTACACTTTACTTAACTTTAGTTTGCTTATGCTTAGCACACCTATTTACGATACACAGCGTAAGAAAGCTTTGTAATAAATAAACAATAAGAAGACAACAACACAAACTGTGGAACATCAGGCGGTGTTTAACGATATTGGCAATCACAATGGGCTGCCCAACAAGCATGATAAGCGTCATGCATATGACGTTTTGTACCAGAAAAATAAGGAATTAAATTTTTTATTACGCTAATTATCTCTAAAGATTATTTTAAGGGTGCTTAAGTGTTCAACAAATCCGCATAGATACGCTAATGCTTCTATAAAGTTTTATGTTTACGTTCTTCTAGCCTTTACCGCAGTCAAGTTTACCGAAGGGCAGTTTTAAATCAATTGCCCTTGAACGTTGATTTCGCTATTAAAGACCCCGTTTGACAATAATGCAGCTGCATGAACAATTCTCCAGCAATTGCAAGTGTATTTATTGAAATGTATTTTTCTTTATTTAGATGTATCAAAATATTTCTTACAACTCACAGAAAACTGACTATAGCGATATAATTAATTTATGGTTGTACACATAACGGATAAACAGTGTAAATCAGCCTGGGCTTATGCAATTGGTGATACATATTTTAAATTTCAATATATTACAATGTAAATGTGTTGCGAACACGTGTTTATACTATGCTCTGGACTTATTTGGTTCTGGTTCAAGGTTAACTTTAATAATTACTTATTTCGTAAAGTGTCACATATGTGTCTGTACTTACACAAAAGCAATATAAAATTTTCTTTTCATGGCAATAACTCATGAATTTGCAGTCCAAAGCGGATAAGCGGAGCTAATTATGGTAGATTCAAAGAAGTATTCGATACATTTTACCACAAATTTTGAATATGTACGCCTCAATCCCGAAACAGAAACGTAAGTTCTTCAAAATCCTAACTCTAGCCCACCTGAAAACGATAAAACCATACTTAGCCAGAAACCCGTAGTAATTCAGAAACTAGACGTGATGTGATTTACCATAATTTAGACCATTTTAGACTTATATTTACCAAAGTCAAAACAAATGACTAGTGTCTAATGGAACAAACTAGTCTACATACCTGAATTACATTCATTAATTCGTCACCATTTAATATTTTGATATTACCCGATTGTTTCACGTAGACTCTACACGACAGACTTAAAGATTCATAGACATACTTGAATATATACCTAAGACTACACATCTACATTTCTTGAAATTATATTAGGTGAAACATTTATTCACCAGCGAATCGCAATCTGTTAGTTGATGTATTTTCTGACAAGTGCGATAGCATAGTAACAAACATTGGTACTGCAATATGTCTTCATTGTTCTACTTTCGTTTGGGTATCAGGAACCACAAAATGAATGTCGCATTTTTTTGCAAGTTTTCCTATGCGCTGCGCTATTTACATTGTTGGTTAATTACCATTAATGTTGATAGGGCTTCTTTTAATTCGTTCGCCATGTACCCCAAGAGCCGTCTGGATAAAACGAAGCCACGGACACATCAGCATCAATGCACAAAATACAACAGAGCTGTTGGTGAGATAGATTCGCTTTGAGCGATAATCGCATACAGATCGTAACCTCACTTGTCTTTCCGATATTCTAATGTCGCCGATGAATAGTTTCGGTGGGCTTACCTACAATCGCCCTGACGCCAGCGACTCTTACCCGCAGGTTACACACACCTGAACACGACCCGTCTAATATTTCGTCTCCATGCATCATTCAGTATCGGACAACCCATAATCTAAATGGCAAATTGCTGTTGGTGATGCTTTTGCTGTTTCCACTACCCCCGTTGCTGCTACTTTTATATGTTTTTCCTTCCTCCTAGTTGTAGCAGTTGGGAAGGATGCGACACTGGGCGGATCGGTAACTGAGCGAATCGAAACGATGTGCTGGCGAGACTACGCCACCGCTGGAGGCGTCACTTATCCGACGAATTCCCTCCGTCGATTACATACGCCTCATTTCAATCAATTGAAAAAACAGCAGGATACCCTAATGAGAAGCGTCAACGAAATCTATTAACCGAATTGAAATGGATTAATGACGATTTTCACGGAGTTGTGGCCGAAGTAGCACAGCGCGCTGTACGCACCGCCCCGCCCCGCTGGCCAGGAAGGAGACGGAGGATCGTATGGGCTGCTCGCATCTCTCATCCCTCGATTAAGGTGAACAGTTTTTCCGTTTCTAACCTCGATTAACAGAATAAATTGACAGGAACAGGGAGTCAGTGAATGTTAATAGTTAGCACCTTGAAGGAATGTCAAGCTGCTGACGCGCAAAGGCTCACCAGCGCCATCGTGATGATGCCCAACGCCAACAGCGTACGGGTTGATTTGGAATTGAATTAAATAACTAGGCGGTGGGTAAGAAATCATCGCCAATTGAAATGATCGATACCAAGCGGCTGTCAAGAATTAAGTCATCAATTGAACCGAACCGCAAAAGGATGGCAGCGAAAAGGAGTCGCCAACGTCATACCGGCCCGCTTGGGAGACTACCAAGCCGTAAACTCGGTGAAAGAAACGATGATTGGGGCAGTACGATGCAGTGTCCAAGCTGTACAAGCTACATCATCCTTCGCACCACGGTGGCCTGCTCTTTGACGCTGTCAGCGTGTTGCACTACGATGTCAGTCAATTGCTCAAATATATTCTCCACCCGCCGAAAAGGATACGCTTTGGACTGCTGGAGCTGCTGCTAGCGATGCGTCATCGGGTTTGGTAGCCGGTTACTGTGTTTAAAATAATGCGAAAGGAAAGTGGTTGCTATCAAATCCGAGATCATTGTATAGGAAAAATAAAAATAATTACTTTACTGACTTTCACAATTCTAACTCCATTTTTTAAACAAATTTTCTTGATTTTCGATGTTCGTCATATTTGCTTTGGACATTAATTGTCAACATAACTGATAGTAAAGAGGATAATTTAAAAATAATATGGACAATATTTTATGTAGTAAGTTTTTCTGCTTGTTTATCCATTAAAATTTGTAACACAATTTCGCAAAAAAATAGTACCAGACAAGGCTGTTTTACATTACACCACTCTAAGCTAAACCCTGTTTTTCATTTGGATTAACCCGTTCAAACGGTCACGGGCGGAAAACGTGTGCGGGATTCATTTTTTATTCAATTTTTTCCCGTATTGTTTCTACCCGGCATCTCCACTATTTGCACCTTCTCCGAAGCACACTCGCGCGCACAGCATCCCTCTCACCGTGCGTTCTCTGTCTCGCCCGTGCACAGTTGGAGCAGGTCTTTCTCCTGTTCTCTGTCTAACTCGTTGCCACATCACTTGCGCGCTGCTCCGGTCATTGGTTGCGTTCGTGAAGTTTGTGCTATCTATTCTCGCAGCATTTATCGTTCCTACTCTAGCTACTCCCTTAGATCGGCGGACATTTCGACTACTTGCTGGTCTGAGGGCGCGAGACGCAGGGGTCGGAGGGGAAGAGAACGCCGGCCACAGCAAGCGTCTTAGCGCGCGGTGTGTCTCGTTTTCGCCAAGAAGCCAAACGGAACATCACCCGGCGTGGCTGCCCGGTGCGAGAAGAGTCCGTGGCCGGGAGCGCGCGCGCGGATAGTGTGTAAATTTTTCCCAAGGATTATAAAAGGGAACCTACAGTGCCGGCAGATGTTTAATCGTGTCTTGATAGCCGAAACGATCTGATCGCACTCTTAAGGGAGTCCCTTCTGTGTCGAACCCAGTTTCCGGCAGGTACCACCTCGTGCCCGTAAGGATAGGAGTATCCTACATCTCCGAGGACAGCAAGCACTGCTGATTCGTGCAAGTGTGTGCTGCGTGCGGCTTGTGTAAGTGTGCGAAGTGCAAAGATAAAGTGTGCCAATTAGAAAGCGACTTTTTTGCTTTGTTTGCCGTGAGCCGGAGGAACTTTGATTTCCGAGAAGGGGCAATTAGGCAATTCCTTGGAAGCTGCTATCTCGGGTACCCCGCCAGCGGTGTATGCTGTACAGAGTTCGGTGTTCGTTATTTCAAACGGCGTTCAATAGTTTCGAGTGACAGCTTCAGCGGCACGTGCTTCTAAGTAATCGCATTGCGAGCACCGAAGCCGCAAACATCTGTGCAATCATCTGCAAGTTGAGCAAAATAAACGCAAGGTAAGAAACTTTCGTTGAAATAGGGTACGGCTGAATGATTGATCGAAGTTGGCGGCAAATCGGGTGGAACAATCACTACACTTTCCGCTACATATCGCAACCCATATGTTGCACGTAAGACTACATGCCTGTACAAATTAGTTCTGAAATAGAATGATCGATTCAATAGACAATTAGGCACGGAAGTTCAGGAAATGTTCTTATTCCAATAAGTATAATCCGTGGAGCTCTATTATTAAGTCTCTCTTCGTGGTGCTCCTATACAACAGCATAATAAAACGTCTAGTAGGCTTATTGATACCTAGTTAATCGTAAGATGATAGGCATAGCCTCCCTCTGATTGTTATATTTGAACAGAAGAGTGATGCGATTATTAGCAATTGCACTAGTGCCATTTGGACGCAGATTAATCAGCATTAGCAGTACTATCAACAAATCCCTTCGAGTGGTGTCAACTAAAGGTTGCAGGCAATCATAGCACCAGTTTCTATCGCAGTTAAACATAAAGAACTTGAGCATGTCCTTTAGCGGTGTAAATATGTTACCCAGGAAGTATGTGGACGCAATGTTGCCAACTGAAAGTTAGTAAACTTACGTCAGGTAAGCTCGATAAGAGTTTGCTTCGCTGTTAATTGAGTAGGTGCACTGTGTGTCAGCAGTGCTGCCAGCAGTGAGTAGTTACTGCAAGTGGCTGCGTGAATCACACCTGATAGGGATGCAAGTGTGCAGGTGTTTTGGGGTTTGATACACCGTTCCTCGTAGCAGTAGCACCATTCTCCCTGATCACTGGAAACAGCGTTACAATGTGATTTCACGTGAGTAGCTGTTATCTTCCATGTCAACGCCCATTTCGTAGTCTCGTGATCATTTGCAGTCGGGTGCATCTGCGCTGTTGATGCTGGAAGATGTTGATACAGCCTGCTTATCAGCAGCGGTATGATTTCCGTTCGTGCAGGTCATTCATTCGAACTGTGTATGCCTAGAAGTGTGCATATTGCCAACCGAGCGCGCTATTTTCGGTTGCACCGTCACGGTTTCTTACCACTATGGCAATAACGTAAAGAGATCAGAAAAATCTGCGGCGATTACAAATTCGGATGTTGTGGTGTGTGTGTTTTTTTCTGTTCATTTGCCTCTCGAATTTAATGGCTCCTTATCACGCCCATGTGGTGTACTACGAACGCTCGGTATGAGTGTTCAGCAATGAAGTTAACTTCACAGTAAGAGTGGTTGAGATTCGGTCGAGAACAATATTATTGATCGTGATATTACGATCATTGTTTATAACTAGTGTTTAAGCTTTAAGAAAGAGAGCGAGGTGACGTTGCGAGTCTCCATTTACTTAATTTTATTTATGATTGATTCGATCTATCCCATCAGATCACGAGAAAACAGTTGTGGGACAAAATATAAATGTAAACAAAACAACGTTTGAACATCAGTATTTATTCGCCATGTTTATAGTGAAAGCCTTGGCATAAAGTTTTTGCGAATAATCATATTTTTTATGAGACTTATATTTCTTCAATCATTTGATCGTAGAGTCTGATTTAGCTATGCTTAACAGATTGCCAAACTTACTGAATAATTCACCATACTTAATGTAATTTGTAGCACTAAATCTCGATAAACATCTGTCTTAATGATGAAATAGTTAATATGTTTGATTGAAATTTCGTTGTATTGTATCAATATAACTAATACGTTACGTACAGAAAGATACAGAAAGAATCCGTGCATGGAATGTAGTTCTTCAATGGATGGATAATTTATCTGATTGTGTGATACAATTTGCTTCAAGTATGAAAAATGCTCAGGAATGGGTAAAAATGCTTTGAGTGGTTCTGTTTCGAAGTACGTTCAAACTACGGTATGTTCAACATAGTACGTACCTACCACATACATGGTATAGTACTTAATATGTACTCGTGGAACGCTTCGAGTGAAGGGTGAATAGCACCTTACTGCATGGTGCAATAACACGAGATCTACTTTTTACCCTGTTCTAAATAGTCAAATTAAATGATTCATGCAATTAACCGTTCATGTGGTATTTTCCATATACGCGTCACGCTGCAACAGCGACCAATGATTGCACGAGACAACGGATCACCACGATCAGTGATCACAGCGATTACTCGGCTACTGGCTACTGGTTGAACCCATGCCGGCGGACAACTAAAGTGTTAGAAATGTAACTAGACTCGACGGGTCTGAAGTCGATGCCGATCATTGATATGATAATTCTCTTTCAAAGATAATTCTATTCCATTCTCATGGTAATCGACCGATTGCAGCTTAGAAAGTTCCTTTCCTTTTCTACGGCCTTTGACATGCCTACGTGACAATGGACATGTAGGGTGAGCGTGTGTGCCCATGTCACCAAACGCGATCCGATTGATCGCTTCGAAGTCAGTCATGCTTCTAGTCAGCTGTACGGACCTCAGAAGGTTGAAGATCCAGCAGCTACGATGGTTGTAAGATGTTAAATGTTCCACACGTGTTGCCTCTCGTCAGGTGGATAAAGCATTTTCAACTCACGTTACCATGTTTGTTGAAATGCCGAACGAAAGCCCACCACAAACGTGGTGTCATTATATAAAGCGGTCAGTTGCTCATCGAACACTGTGCAACACGCGTTCGCCAGCAATATAACATATGTGTGGCAAAAAGGAAACCTGATTAACGATTATGACTCATCGCTTATACGTTATTTCGCTTCCTTTGTCGCTACAGGATTGCTAAATGCTCCCATCGACGTTTCATCGTCTTATTTGCAGCATCGAGATAAACGTTGGAACGGAAATTCCAGCTCATTTCGGAAAATAAAACTTGTTTGAAGCCGCACAGTTCGGCACGAAATTATAGGTTGAATTTTTTTTATTTTATTCAACTTTAATATGCGTAACGGAGTGCAAGAAGACTTACTTCAACAGGAATGAAGTAAAAAGCCATGCATAAAGTTTCCACGTTTTTAAATTTTTTTATTTGGTTATGTTTCAACTATTTCTTGTGCAATGTACAATGTTTTGACCTGAAGTTGATCTTCATTAAATTGTTTTTCTTGTTCATCATAAGTTTGTTCTATTTCTACTGTAATTTTCAAACAATATCATGAAGTACCGAATAGAACGGATATCTCCAAAGAGATTGATTGTTAGACTCACGAATAAATGTTAGACGAACAGATTGTTAGACCCGAATAATAAATGCGATAAAGGCTTGGAAGCGATGATTCTTGCCAAACTTTGCTTACCATTTATATATTCAAAACAGTCGTTCATCAAATGCCATTAGAAAACTTTTCCATAGCTGGCACATATTTTTTCATACTTTATCTAATCCTGCCCAAAGTACATACAGCCGTTTGACTGCTACTTGCTAATAGTTACCGGTAACTGTCCAACACACACATAGTTTCCGGCTCGTTCCGCCTGGAGAGCAGCTCCTGGAGAAGGTCATCCATAGTGTGTCCGGACCGGGTACGGTAGGGTGCACATTCACTTAACCTGTCCATTTACTCGGTCACCTTTTGTAGCGCGTTGCCAAACGTGCCGCAAACTCATAATGGATGCGATCCGCGGGGTCTGACGAACGAGCGCGCCAAGACGAACAGCTGAGTGTAATATGTCATTTTTATAGTTATTTTGACCTTGGCAACCGGTCCTTTAGGAGAGGGAGCTGGGCGCGACAGGACGAAGAGGAGATTCGGTAGCGAACTAGTTCGCCGGTGCACGTACGCTCCGATCGGATTGAATCGACAGTGCAGCACGAGATGCACCGGCAGCATTGCTTGCATGTGTGAGGAGAAGATGACTGATCGCACAGCGTACGTGAACTATCTCACGTTGGTCCGCGAGATTCTAGGTCGTCGTCGTCGATACGGGCGAACGCTGAGGCGCATCAAGATTTGGTAGTGCTGTGTGGAAGTTGGATTTTTTTCTTGGAAGTTGGTCAATTAATTTCACTCAACTGTAGTTCCAACACATATACGCGAACGCGGTCCTTTCCTGATCGATGCCAGGATTGGCACCCGGTGGCGTTAATAGTGTTCGTGAATCATAAATTTGTCCGATAAACCATCAGTCATTGTGTGGTTTTGCGGAAGGGAGAATGGTTGACAGAGCAAACGAGCGGATGAATTGACGTCAGTCAGCATCGGAATCGCGCGATCTTTCGTGAACCATCATACTTTCAAGCGCACGTCCGCCAAAAGCCGACGGTTGCCAATTTTGAACGACATCAAATCACGACAGCCGTTAGCGAAATGACACACGCCAAACGACTGGTTCACTGCAAGATCTCCGTTGGTGGAGCACGATCATTCATTAGCCCCGAGGGAAGGAAGCTGCTTGTAAACGGTGGTGTCATTTTTTGTGTGCCCTTTTGCCTCACTCTCTCGATGTGATGGATGCTGGAGATGAAGTTCTTTCCTTTCTGTTTTTTTTTGCATCCCCTTTTTTGTCGTTGGTTCGTCGTACGGAATATGGCTCTTTCGCACCTCCCTTCTCGGGTGGTTGCGTCAGCGGCAGGGCCTTCGATTATTCGCAGGTCACTCGTGGTAGCACGCGCTCGCCGGTCGCGATGGGATGGGAAACGCCGACCGGTCTCCGACGGTGGCCGAACGTGATCGGCTCCATCGTGTCTGGCTCTGGTGTGTCGAACCACCAGTCCCAACCACATCCAGGGTGCGACAGCTGAGCGTGGTGGGGTGGTTTTCGCGGTCGCGATCACACTCTGTGTAGCAGCAGCAGCAGCAGCAACACAGTCACACACGCGAAGCGGAGCGAAATTAATATAGCATGAGAGCATATCGAATGAAAACCGGTGTGCCGCATACGATCTGCCGGGCGGACGATCGCCCTTTAAATTGCGGACGATGAAGTTGGCAGTGGATGTAGCAGGGTGAGAAGCACTAGCGAACGAATGGTTGGCCTGCCGCGCGTTTCCAATCGTTGTGTCGCTGTTGCTGGGTCATTAATGTTTGTATTCCCTCGCCGTCCTTCGTTTCTATCCACCGGACTTCGGTCGTCGGTCGTCGGTCGCATTACCACCCAATCATGATGAATAAGAAAAGAAGCTCTGCTATCCTCGTTGGTAATTCCCCAGAGCTTTTCATTTTTGCATCGTCTCGGGCGATCGCTCATTTCTGTCACTCCATTAATGGTACGATCTTGAACGAACAACCGAAACCTACGTGGGCAGGTCCGTTTTGATCGGATGGATGAACACTTAATCCTGTTTCTA
The DNA here is from genome assembly GCA_000956215.1 of Anopheles farauti No. 4. Lineage (NCBI taxonomy): Eukaryota > Metazoa > Arthropoda > Insecta > Diptera > Culicidae > Anopheles > Anopheles farauti No. 4. The sequence continues at coordinate 17,469 of JXWZ01003401.1, forward strand.
AATCACCTCCCGATCGTGGCATCCAGTGCAACAACAAATATAGAAAATTTTGCCCACCCAAGCATCCACCATTTCCTTCTCCACCGTTCGTGCGGCCACCGATACAGCTAACACTAGCGAATTTGTTCGTCATAACTTGCCCCGGTAGGTCTTATCGCCTATATGTGCCCTTATCGCCGAGCAAAGATGTGATATGACCACTTTCAGCATCTTTCGAACGAATTACGTTCACGTTTCAGAGAAGGTGGTTCTCTGAATGAATTAAATCTGTTGGGATTTATTGGATTTATTTGTGATCGGTTGTTGATGGTGTGGCTTAAATTTCAGTAGCTTACAATGGAGCACTCGGACGTGAAAAGTTACATTACAGTATAATGCAGTGAGTTGGACAGATTTAGGTTACTAGAATGAAACCAAATTATACATCAGTTTAACAGGAAAATTAGATTATTTGAAAAACATGCTCTGTAAAACATGGTCCTTGTTTGTTCCGTACTGAAATTTCTTATTCCGAAACGGGAACGTTTTTAACGATACATACGAGCATGTTGGTTTATTTAAAAAAAAAAACAGTAGTAGGTTTTAATAATTCTCCTGTTCTTCCTGGTCCTCAAAGGTTTTTGGTCTTACATCAATACCATACATAACCTAAAAAAATGACCTTTGGGCATTTTTATATCTGCTCCATAGCGAAGATACTTTATGCTTCTAAAAGCTTCTTATTAATGCCATGATTCGACGAATAACTGAAACGTAATTGTCATTCGCGATAAGGCGTTGGCATCATACTGAGCTCACTGATACAGAGGCCATTCACACCCCGAAATATACTATCGTAAACAGAAAGGGGTGTGATACGAGCGAAAGATAAGATCGGCCCGTTACGATTCGTGATTGACTGCTGTGCAAATTAGATGTGATGGTCTCAACGACTTCATTGCAAAGATAAATATACGTGACGGAGGTTCGAGTGAGAGGACCTGCTGGCCAGCAAAGCGTGTAATGGTGATTGATGGGTTCTACTATAGCATCGTGAAAGCGGCTAGTGAAGGTCGCGCTACGCTTCCCGGTGTAAATGTCACCTCGTGGCCTGACAGGAGCATGGACATATCGGTGCGCATCCGCCAACCGTTCGGCGCTATGGCGGCTTCGAGTTCGAGAGCAGCCGGAAGGGACACACGTCCCCACTGCCATTGGGAACAACGTGGGCATTAATACTAGCCAACGCAGGCCATTTGGTTGGTCCGTGCCGCATTCGTGATGCGATAAGCGACAGTAGGTAAAGAATATCGTCGCATCAGCATATCTTTCGTTTTGCTTCGGGCAGGCGCTTTTTAGATTACGGGCCAGAGTGAACACACCTGTGGGCCGAATTCTACCACACAGATATGAATGGGGCGCCAGGCGTATTTGGGCGCAGGAGGGAGGGGTTCCGAGTGGTAACCTCTGGGAACTCAATTCCCATTCCTCCTCCCCACGGCGATGGTACGCGTATGTGCGACCGATATCGATGTGCAATGGGACAAAATCGTGTGCAACCTACGTGCCCCTTGTCCCGCCAGCTAGCCCAGTCCGAGACGGGTCCGGTGGCACCAAAGGAATGTTTAAACACTTTTTTTTCTTTTTTTTTTACACTGCTCTTATGTTTGTTTTACTGGCGACAAGGCTCGGTATTTTTGTGCTGATACGAAAGCCAGCGCCCTTTGTATACAATGTCGCGAACACCTATCGGAGCATTCGACTTCCGTTGAATACACTTTTGGATGATGAAATTCTTAACATGTGTTGCGATTTTCTCCCCGTGTACATGGGAAAGTTCATGCCGTCAATAGATTTTCCAAAAGTAAATGGTACACCCGAGAAATCGTCCCTTGCTAGATCTTGCAATTGCTAAGTTCTGTTGCCTAACGATGACACATGCGCTGGTACTTCATACCTTCGGCTGCGGAATGAATTCAGTTTCTTTTTAGATGCTGCGAAAGGAACTCTGCGTCATTCCATTTCAAACCACATGAAGTGTAATTCGTGCTCAATGTCAGATACTTGCCTTCAACGACAGATAAGATAGATATCGTACCCAATATGTTAATGAGTATAAAATTCTTGAAAAAATCGCACTACTGCACATGTTTGCAATTAGCAGCATACCCTACGATTAATTGCTATTAATCAAAGTATAGTATGGAGAGTAAGCAAAGAAAAAAAAACAGCCACGAATCTAGCAGCCTGCTAATTTTGTTCTGGAAATTGTGTTACGCTAGCCAATTATCCCCGCGTAGTATATGCGAACGATGCGTAATAACGACCACATCACCATCGCATCATCGAATGCTATCTGATAGGAAAATCACCAACAACCCCTCCATTCTGTTCATGCAACGATGGAAAGTTTCTGGAATTCCTAAAACATCGTGAGCGTGTGATTTGAAGGCTCCTGTTGCGCCGTTCTTGGAGGCTCACCGACGGCCTTGAATGAAGGGTCCAGGTACGGGAGATAAGAGCAGTGGCGCAAGGCGGTGTTAATTGTTTATATTTGGCAGTTTGGCAGTCGCCCGAGCGTCCGTGCCCTCATAGTCACGGATGAACAAAAATGAAGGGCTTATTTATAGATGGACACAGATGGGAGACAGTGACGGGTGGCCTGGTCGCTAGTTCGGAGACAGATACATCGATAGTCTGCTTAGCTCTCACGGTTCCATAACATGACCTGCTGATGAGCGGTTGACAAGTGCCGGATGAAGTGTTTGCGTCCTCGAACCATCGGCTCCTATGGTTCTATGCGGATGGCGAAATCACGTGAATATCACATTCTATCCCTTAGATACACCTGGCTGGCAGGCGTGATTTACAGAGGTTGTGATGCAATGCTTCGCCTAGCAGTATCAGCGAGAAGTTACGGGACGGGGATGCACGGTATTCTAAAACAGGGATCGGCAACTGAACTGCAAGATCAACTAGATTCATCCGGTGTGTGAAACAAATTTGAACTCTATTTAAAGATTTCAACAATATTGTTTTACAATTTGCAAGAGTTTGTCAACGCTAAACCGTCAACGCTGTTAATCAAACTTTTTATAAGCTAAAAACTAGTTAGTAGTTAGAGGCTCCAGAGATTACTTTTTTAATGGTGCCATGTACAAAGGATTTCATGTCAAAAGAAGTTTTAAATAATCCAAACCATCCATACCGTTTATTTTGCATTGTTTGGAAGCACGCATGCAATCTTTGCCTTAAAAACTTTGCCAACCCCTGTCACGTTGCGGTTCTGTTTTAATCCCAGCAAGCGGTGTAGCGCTAACAATGCGCTTATGTGGAGGTGTCGCTATTTCGTGGTCGTCGTCCGCAGCAGGTGCATGCGTGCGGCCACTGTCGCTTCCGCTTGTTCGTGTTGGAAGTAGCCGATTTTAGGTGATTAATTTTAATTAACGGTCGCATTTGTCGCTGCCGCATGTTGCTGACCCGATCTTACCGTCTGATCGCGTGCTATTCGCGTGACCGCGGTTATATGGAGTATGGCGAAGGCACGTCCACACAACTCACACACTATTTCCCGGCTTCTACTCGTGCGATCCCCAGCGACCACGTTCTTCTCGCTTATGGTAACTAATCTTTGCGGTGGTGGGCGTGAGGCACGCTGTGGCACTGTGTTGGTAGCAAGAGGGCTCGTGCCGGACGATCGTAGGAAATGGCAAGAGAAATCGAAGAAAGGGAAAAATAATGGCCACGAATGGCCGAACGAACCAACGGAAGCTTGCGGGAAGCGTTAGCAAAGGCTACCTCAGACGACATCGTACGATCGTGGGCCAATGTTTGCTGCTGATGCTGCTAGGAACTAACACACGAGGCGGAGCGGGACGGCGTTGGAAGAAACAACAACGGCAACGACAAGCACCGGTACACAATCTGTACCTACGGGCTTCAAATCTGATTCAAATCCAACCGCTGGGCTGTGGTGCGGGCGACCGTGTCGGACTGGATGTTTGGGGGAGGAAAAGGTGGGATAGAGTGGGCAATTTTATGTAACGAAGGCAAGCCAAACGGTGCTAATGGCTTCTGATCATGATCGACCGGCTGGTCCGTGGTCACTGTACGTGCTTGCCACATCACCATGCCACCGTCGGCCGTCGCACCGTACACTTCCAACGAAAGTTTCTGCCACTCTTTTATTAGGGCACGGACGGATGAAACTAGCGAGGCGGTTATTAGTTTAGCGATTATTTGCTGATTTAATTTTGTGCCCAAGCCGGGCCTGGTTGGCCCTGTGCTAACCATAAAGTGAGAAAAAAAATTCGCTAATTTTCGTATCGTGCTCGACCGATTGGCCTCTACATGCGTACGTTGCAGCTCTATCGAGGCATCGTGTTTTTGGAAAACAAAAAGTTACTGCTGGAATGCTGAAGCACATCTATTGCTGCAAGCGGCAGATAGTAGTAGCAGCTTCCCTCGTGGTCGGGCAGCACAGTTGAGCGGCTGAGCAGCGGCGGAAGCAGGTAAAGTCGGCTAGAGAGCATGCACGAACACGAGACAAAGCGTCTAGTAACGAGAGCGAATGAACCGCGCACGAAGCAACCCAGCCCGGGACGGTGCGAGATTATAAATTCGAGCCGCGACACGCCGCGAGCATTCATTTCAAACGCGAGTGCCTTTCGGAAGTGTGGTGTTGGAGCTCCTTCTAGCCAAGTGTAAACCGCTAACGTTTTCGCATTCCCACTTTTATGTATTCGCGCTCGCGAACGAGTAGAAGCAATTGTGTTTGAACGTGTTGGTGCGAGGAGTTTGGAGGAAATTGGAATTAGTAAAGCGATAGACCAACCAGCGCCACGACGCTACGTTACAATAATTAAAAAAAAACTAAGTGTTAAACGGATTTGACGAGGCGACGAGGATCCTGTTCGATCGATTGCGGTAGACGAGCCGTGTGCCATTTGACACCATTTTGTGCTTGAGCACCATCATTTTTGCAAAACGCTTGACGTCAGTGCTTCCCATGTTAGTTAGTTCGTGTGCGTGTGCTCCGGTCACTTTGATTGATTGTGCCCCCGAGACGATCGGCTTCGATTGGAAACGCAACGGATTCCCGCACAGCGAGATCTGAACTCGAGCGTCGCCCGGATTAACCACCGTTTAATGTCAGCCCTCGGTGCGACCCGTTTATCATCAAAGTCGTCGAAGCAGAATCAGCGCGAAAGCTTCCACACGCTGGCGCAGCGAGCAGAAGGCAACACCATCATTACCACTGACACTGTTAGCACCGGTAGCGCCATTGCGGAGCGATTGTGTTGCAGCCAGTGCCATTAGGCCAGAAATTTTGACTCTGACTTTGTGCACCTTTGTTGGAAAGGATTTCGAACGCGTCATACATTGCGGTGTGTGGCAACTACGAAGGTTTAAAACAGAACTGAACCACGTGTCGGTCGGGTCTCGATCCCATCGAACGTTGGAGCAAGTGATCGAAAGTGTGGAGTACCGGCTTGCCTCATTTCCGCTGTTGATAGACGCACTAGATCGGCTTCGGTCCACGACGGCCACGACGGCGGTTACGCAGTTCGGCCATATGTTGAGCTTCGGCGAAAAGGTGAACCTTTCCGAATTAATGTTGCTGAATGTGCTGATAAAACATCTCATAAACTCAAACATTACATAACACACGGTGTGTGCGTGACGTGCATGTGTGTGCGAGCCGACTAGTGCCCCAACGGTGTGGAGAATTTTTCGTCTATGCCTAGCAGCATAGGAGAGCGAGAAAGAGAACGAGCTAGAGAAAGAGTAAAACAAAGAGCGAAAGAGAGAGTGAGAAAGCGAGAGCGAACCGAAACCAAGGGAAGCAAGAAGTCTCGAATAGTAAAAGCAACGTGTTCTACGATTGATACGAAACCACCGTCCGGAAGCAGCATCCATCTCCTTGTGGAAGTCGTGAAGTCCCGTCGAGAGATAGAGAGGTAGAGCAGGAAGCCAGCAAGCAGAGTGGCTGTCCCGCCTACTGAAAGTGGCCCACCGTGTGCCGCTGAGAATTGAGAAGAAAATTGAGCTACTAGCGGGAAGCCTGGGAGCTGGAAGAACCCGGTGGCCACGCGCACAAGAACAATCGTAATAGCGAACGGAGTAGGCGCTGCCGACGGAAGCCTTTGGCTGGAAACGCGCAAGCCAAGAGAGGGGTCGAAGTCACCTTCAAACGAAAACAAAGAAGCCATTCCATTGGATAGTTTGGAGATTTGTGCGTTTGGTACCCATTTCGCCCATCTCTCGTCCAGATTCCGCCATCTTCCTGATCAAGACAGATAGAAACAAAGAAGCGATCATCTCCGGCGATCCTCACGAACTCTCACCGGACAGCAGCGGAGAAGAGCAGAGCTAATAGCACAGAGTAACGATAGAAAGTGAGTACTTTTACATCCAAGATTATAGGGTCACGCGAGATACCGGCAACAGAGCAGGTACGGGGGAAAAGACACGGGCAAAACCAAAAGTAAAGTTTGACGAATCTACCGATCAAGCGATCGACGCGTCGTGCGTCCGTTGAATAATTTGGGTCGTGGTAGCCGAGTTCGTTTGCCACTGCCTCTTCGACCTTTGGAATTTGCTTTTTACTCGAATGAGCGCACGCGGTGGCATTGGTGGTAGACGTAAATTTAGACACCATAAACCGAACGGAACCAAACTCGAACGAAATACGTTCCGATCGGCTCCGGACCAGTGATCAGTGTTGTAGTTTTCTTATCGGTCGATTGCTGTAGCGCAGCACAGATCAAAAATGAAACAGACCCACCAGGTCGATGATGTCACTCGGGTGTAGTTGTCCATTACGCACTATATAGGCGCCATCGTGCGCTGATAAGAACGGGGGCACATCGCACACAATGTGAGCGTTCCCGGACATAAATGGACCGAACTGGGAGATATCACCGTGTTGGACCAAATTCACGTGCTCGTCCGGCGACCGGCATGAAAAGCGAAATACACAAACGATTGACCGGCCGGATGTTGCACGATGCGCGTTATTCTTCCGCACTTGTTAGAAGTGTGATGATTTCTAAAAATAAAATTCGTCCCCGGTTCACGTCCATCGGAGCGAACGTAAAAGGGCGAATGAAAAAAGTAGTAGTTCCCTTTGGGCGATCGTATAGGTTTACGCTGCTTGCAAATATGATTACACTACTGCACGTGCACGTGACACAAGCGTCTTAAAAAAACCTGGTTATTCCTCCCAGCGCACCGTCACTGTCGGCAGCACACGCTACGAACAGCGCAAGTGGACAAATGCTTCGCGATGCGTTCATGGTCGTATAGCAGAGAAAGGGTCGGCTGTCTGATGCAATTCCGAACGGAATTTCTCATGCCCGTGTCAGAATGGGAACCGACACGGCGGTGTTCATTGCCGCGCTGTTGGACACGCGTCGTTTCTTCGGGTCGCTGTGTTCATTAGCGATAGGAGCACGATACGCTCCCCGGTCTACGCTAGAGAAGCACGAGCGGCGGGATAGTGGCTAGCCCTAATAATGAACATGTTCCTTCCCTCTCCCTTGAAATGTGTTTAACAGCTGATTTCTTTCCTTTTTTTTCAGGCGTAAAGATGATGAACCTGAAGCATCTGGTGCTGGTGGCGACGTGTCTGCTGCTCTCGCTGCTGGTTACACCCGGTAGCGGTCGTGCGGTCGTGCTGGATCCGGATAGTGCCCTGGGCGCGTCTGCCTCATCATCATCGGAGGGTGTGCGAGCGGATGGAGGCAACCGTGTGATGAGACCTACGTTCGTCCGTATCACAGCTGCACCGCCTGCACGTGTTGCGCAGATTCGCGGCACCGTGGTGGAGCTGGAGTGCGAAATCATGGGCTCACCAACGCCCACCGTCCAGTGGGTGCACGGAAGCGGTCAAACAGCTGACGTAAGTTTTGCTATACGCGCTATCGCCGCTAGAACTGATGAGCTTACCTTGGAACATGTTCCCTCCGTTTCGCTTCTTCTGCTTGCAGTGGGAAGACATCAGTGTGAACGTCATCTCGGAGGATACGCCGACATCGGTGGCGCGCGTTGTTACGCGGTTGGTGATTGACCGTGCCTCACGTGCGTCCCAAACGACCTACACCTGCGTTGGACGCGCCGCTGGACAGGAAGTTAGCTCGTCGACCGTGGTCTATCACGTGGACAGCGTTTCGCATCTCGGTAACTACTCAGACATGCCCCTATTGCGTCCGGCCGGTGCCGTCGATTCGATGTTCAAAAATCTGAAGGGTGCACGCATTACACTACACTTCAAAACCCTGTTCGAAAACATGGGCTCGACTGTGGTGTTGCCGTGCAAGGCCATCGGTCGACCGCTTCCCGAGATCACTTGGCTGAATGAGGAAGGTAACGTGGTCGGTAGTCTACAGGATCCACGGTTCCGCACGTTGCCGACCGGTGAGCTGATCATCACTGGGCTCCGGTGGGCTGATATGGGTTCGTACACATGCGTGGCGAAGAACGTTATAGCGAAGGACGAGTCGGAAACGTTCCTCTATCCGATACGGCCCAACTAAAGCCACCCAACCGCCGGTTCGGGATGTGCTGCTAGAGCCCGAGCTGACCGGGAATGAAGCAGAGCATCTTCTATTCGGCTTTTGATGCACAACAACAAATGGAAACTTACAAAGTAAGCTAAGGGAAAAGAAGTTATGGAAAAACATTTAAAAAATCATGTTACTACGTAGACGGATATACAAAAAAAAAACTTATGCCATATACTTAACTTATTTATAGTTGCACTACTAGCATCCAATATATCTACCAACCAATCAATGTTAGACAGCAACCAACTTAACGCATCGGAATTTGCACAACCGACCGAGCCCTATAGCATTTAACTGCATCAGCTAATTGTAACTTATTTAAAAGTACCTCCTATTTGTTAAATACAGATAGCCGATTGCTCATCGCGATCGGCGAAAACACGCCGGATGCCGCAATCTCTCCCCTCCGTATGCTCTCTATAGTTAGTGGAGATGATAGACACAGGCGCACACCAGGGCATAATCCAATCCGATGTTAGACACGATAAGTAATACACAATGTACATACACCCTATCGTCATGCTGTCGCTACCTTTTTGGCATTAGGCTAGATAAAGTACCGGTAAGAACGGAAACGTTTTAGGATGTTCGACTAGTAGCGGCTTTTGGCCAAAGATTCTGTGCTATCCCGTGTGTCGTGCTAGTTTTCGCAAGAGTGATTGATATGGATTCTTCAAACGGCAGTCGATCAACATTAGTGAATGGATGAATAAAATGTTTCATTGAAAACAGCATACAACATTTTCAGTAGAAAACTCGCTGGACCAAATAAGCGTACAATGGTATGTATCGAATGTATATGATGACTTCACCCTTCAGCTGTCGGTTTGTTGTTTTTTTTTAAATTATATTTCCCATAAATAAATACCATGCAATGAAGAACTAATAACAATCCGAAAGAAGCACAAGATAAAAATAAACAATCGCCGATTGTAGTGTCTAACTCCTGAAATGTTGCAAACTTATTACTAGCTGAATCAGAGGAATTATTGGAGAAACTCTCCGCGAAGAGATAACAGTAGATAATTGCAATATACTGATTGCTGGTTAGTTGCCGTTGACAACAACATGACAATTCTCACCTGGTGTAGCAAATTCTACGTGAAAATCTACACTACTTGGTAAAAAAGATAAACGCAGCGAGTAATGATGACACTTAAATCTAAATAACTGAAATATTCTCACTGAAACTATGATTTTCTAAAGGTGGTGGAAACATTTATTGATAGAATTCATATATAAAATATACATTTAACACGTGAGTTATTAAATTGTATCATCTCATAGTCTTAACATTACTCTTAAGTTCAAATCGTTTCGACGAAAATAGTTCGATTCCTTTTGTTTCGTTTTTCTTCAATTTTCAATGATCATTCATGCATAAGTAGCTCCTAAATGGAGTTATCATGAAATATGTAGAAAATTTCATACGTAGCTTTTTCGTCTACCGCTCATATTAGCATATTAATGATTGGGAAAACAAAAACTCCCACTTTTCTTGTCATTTACCTTGCACTGCAACAATACTGCAATGAAGTTTGAAATGGATTGTTTCTAGTAGAAATGATTTTCATTGTTTACATTGCGATTTGCCAGTGGTTTATTAGTTCATCGAACAGTAGTAGTTTGTGAACAGCCACTAGCTGTTATTGATATGAGCAGAAAACATAACAGAACTGTTCAAAGAAAGTTTAATCTCCCTTTTTGTCTTCGATCCCTTGTAGAATACCTTCTCCCGGGCATGCTCTCCATGCAAACTCGATTCACTTTAAAATTAGTGTGTTGCGATGATGTTCCTGGTTGGTTAATGGCAAAAGGAAGCCAAATGAAGTACGTACACTGACACATTGAGTTTCACTTAGACAGTTTCCACACACACATATACTATTGGCGACAAAAAGAGAGATATTGCGTAGTTTAGTAGCGTTAAGTAGTGGTGCTTCAGAAGCCAATGGTTTAGTAGCCTGTATCGCATGGATTAAATATTTGGAGAACCATCAACCGAGCGGCTGGCTTTCGGTCGCTGGGGACATCCGATGTTTTTGGTGG
>JXWZ01003402.1:0-17689 GCA_000956215.1 Anopheles farauti No. 4
TATAAAAAAAAAACGTTTCCGGACGAGTGTGTTATCCACGTTTGGAGTCTCGATTTCCCATAGGGATATTGCTGCCGTTCACAAATCATTGAAATCCTCCCGGGGTTCATCGGGGTGCCGCGTGTGCTTTCGCTTAAGTTAATTAAACTAGATTGTAAGCTTCATTACGGACTAGAATCGAGGTAGCTTTGGTGAGGCTGGCGCTGTGCATGATAAGCGTCAATTAGCGCAACGGGTAAACAACAAGCTATTCAACAGCTGTACAAAACACATCCATCAGGGTGAGTTTGAACAGTCATGACCAACAACGATTGTTTTTGTTTATTAATCCGTTTATCTTTCCAGCGCTCTTTGATCGAAGGTATTAAAAAAAATAAAACAGACGCATTACGAAGGCACGGCTATGTTTGAATCGTAATTCCTATATTTATTATAAATATTGCTACAAACAGTTTATATTGCAATTTTTGATAGTTCTAATGCTGTTAACTGGGTTCGTAGTGTGTTTTTGATCCAAAAGTTGATAGCAATAGAATCCGGTTCGAAGGGCCTAATATTAAACAACGGTGTGAGCTTGATTTTTGATCCAATCCAAACCGGAATTGTAAGCATATTCACATGCATGTCATATGGTCAACGATCATGAGTGACACAAACTACACATTTTTTAACGGATCATAAGCGTGTTTTATTGACGTACTTGCAAACTCCACGTGCTACCAACATTTATATCGTTGTAAGCGTTTGTACCGCTCGGGCGTGTTTTTCACACCCTTGCCTTGCCGTGCGGATGAAAATGCGCAACGTACAGCTCTCTAAATCGTCCGTTCCTGTGTCCCTGTTTCATACACAAACACATGTGCACCGGCAACAATGACGCACTCGTCGCACCCGTCATGCTCGCCTTCCCGTGTAAATCGGTACTAACCTTTGCACCCGCACACGAAGCGCGCGTTCTAACATCCGCTGCAGATTTCTCAAATTTCTTGGCACGTTTCGGTTCGCTGTGCCGCTGTGCTGTTTGGTTTTAGCACTGCTGCCGTTTTGCCTACCCACCCGCATGTAAACCACCACAACCACCCCACACTGACTAGCGCGTCCGAAATAAAAATCTAGCTAAAATGACGCAAACCGGAGGTTGTAATTTCACAGACAGTCGTCGACGTCGCCGATCAAAGCGCAGCGTGGGGGTCTCCACTGGCTTTGCTTGTGCGCGGGCGAAGCGGAGGGGGGGATAATGTTCTATTTTCATGACCAATGATGAGTGTTGACCCTCTCTTTACTACCAACCCTCCGCTGTCTGTCGGTGGTCCCCTTGGGGGTTTGTTATTTATTAGGGGCCTGTTGCTACCACCAGGTAACGTTGGCGCGAGCCGGATCTATCTCCGTCGCTTCACTTCCGATCGCGCTTGCTGCCATCAATGTTTCTGCCATACATTGTACGAACGGAGGTTGCTACCGCTGCTTGATTGGGTTGGTTGTTCGCGGCTACGACCTTGCTCACCGTGCTGCACATGATGTGGCGCTGGCCTACGGAAGACGTACGGCGAGAAAGGTGGTTGGTTTAGTCAGCTATAGAACAGCTGTGTTTCGCGCACCGAGCGAGAAACTAACCGGCATCTTCCGGTCGTCAGTTGGTGCCGCGCGTCCGTTCGTTTTGTCCCGTTTCATCGAGTGACTTCCGCCTCGTGTGTACGGACCGGTCACCGTTATTTGATACGCGCGCAAAAGACGCACAACGCGAGTTTTGCGCACGTGCACTTGCTGCTAGCGATGCGGGCTGCTTCTTCGCCAACCGTCCCATCCTACTCATACGCTTCCCGGTATTGACGCTTTCGGGGCAAGCACAGAGCCGCTAGAGATAATGTAAACCATTCATTGAAAAATTCATTCATGCGCTACTGTCGGTGCCTGCGAGGTGGTGGTGGAGGTGGTGGTGGGGAAGCTGACGGTGATGTTTATGATGTGGAAGATGATGATGCTGTGAGTAACCTCATCTATCACTGCTGGAAGACATTTACATCTCATCTTCTTTTCACGACAAGCCTCCTTCCTCCGTTTTGCAGTTCAGCAATCGATTAATCGATTAAACTGTGTTTATGTCAACCTAACCATTCGCTGCAAAAAAAAGCTGCTACAAAATCAAACCAAAAACTCAAAGTAACATGAAGCAAAATAGGCACAAGCAAAATGTTTCATTCAACAATATAGAAAATACATTCTCCTTAACTAACTCGTGGTTTTCTTACGCAGTTGCTAACCTAAACTTGCACGTAGTTTGATTTTATTCATATATTGAATGAGATTTTCGATTATTAAAACAAACATTCACTAATTCTACCTACAAGTCTACCAACAAGTAGACAAGCAGTACCTTAGGGTACAATACTCATTGTTAATTTCTCATTCAGTACGGTTCAATTATTATTGAACTCATTGTCACCGTACTTATTATTTTAATAAAACAGTGTTTGAGACGCATTAGGTTAGTATATTGCTAAAACAATCGAAATATTTCCTTCAAATTTGGAATAGAAGCCAATTTCAAATGAACGTGTCGGAAATATTGACGAAGTGCTGTCTATATCTATGTTTTAAAAATAATGATTCTATTTGTTGCTGTAAGTAAAAGATTATGTAAACCTATTCAATTAATTATAAAATAATTTTCAAATGTTATTCCATCGAATCTAATTGCTTTAAATAATTCCATATTGTAATTAATCCTTTATTACGTGTAAGAAACTCAGCCTCGTCTCGGTTATCTAAATCGCTTATGAAATCAAACCCCGAAACCACAACCTTCGTTTCATCATGCTCTGGCAGATAACACAAAGAGCCTTCCATGCAACCGATGCGAAATGTGAAAAACGTCGTGCAGCTCACATTAGCTGCGATTAGTTCGGAGTAGAAAAAAAACACATACACAACACATCCAATGTCGCTGCTGCAGACGTAACACGTCGGCTGGATCGATCGTCGAGTTGTCGTAATTTGATCAATTTCAATTCCGGGCACCGTGTCTAGTGCTAGGGCCACGATGGGTGGTACTGTAATTTAGACGAACTGCGGGAAACCATGCAAAGGAAACGGATAGGATTTTATTTAAGCAGCACGTACAGCCTATACCGCATTGCTGCTTTCAACGCAATCGTTCGCGCTCGGAAGGGAAATCTGTTTGTTTCGACGCCTTCTAACTGATCATGTGCTGTATGAGGAAAATTGACAAATATTGTTTTTTTTTCAGAAACTGATAATCGTTTTTTTTTTACAATATGTTGCTTTAATAAAAATTTGCAGTCATTTCAATGAATTCAAAAGCATTTATTTCGCTTCTACTTGTGTCCACTAGTAAGCGCACCGAAGTGAATCCCAACGTGACGAAACTTATTCACGCTGTGAGCTTCCATCGGAGTTGACGCGACGCTATGCTCTGATGGCCTTTTGCATTTATTTATATGCGGTCGTTTTAGGCTTAGTTTCGTCATCGCCATCAACCCGACATTCCTTTGTCGGGATTGCTGGCTACTGCTGCTCCTGCCCTAGCGTAAATCGTGTTCATGATGTGGTGTGTTTGGTACGGTTTTCAATTTTCTACTCCAAATGGTTGTGGAGTAGGAGCTGCATGGAGACAACTTAGCGGTTGTGGTTGGATTCCGAAAGGTGTCAATTGCTGCCCAGATTGAGGAAGGGCATGGCCTCACATGGAATTGGAACCAATTGTTTCTACCCAGCTTACTAGTTGTTGGAATATAAATTAAGAAACGGAGAGTTTGCCTTTCTTGTAGTAAAACAGGATTCGGATTACGGTCAAGTTGATTTTGATCATGCTGTTTAAATTTTAAGCGGAGCAACATCTAAAAATAATGATTGAACCGTACTGAAATGGCTAAAACAGCATGTTCCTAAATAAAAAAATGGAGCGTTTAATTTCCCACTGTATATTCGGGGATGCTGATAAAATAAAACCCCATCATCTTTGCGATGCAATTAAAAGTCTTATTTTTCGTCATCGAACGAGCAATGCTCGGTCGCTCGGTTTCGTAACCAGAATTCTAACACTACAAGGACATACCGCATCGTTACATTATCCACTACCGGAAGCAATTCCCGGAAGATGCTTGAATTTATTTCTCTCGTTCCAGCTACCGAGATTTTCCTGTGCACCACAAAAAAAAATGTACTTAACATTTTCTCAACATGCTTCGTGTCGACCGACACAGCAAGCAAGAACAGCAGTCGCTTCCACGATCGAACACCCTCGAGGCACGGGCGCGTTCGTGGAAAACCTGTCAAGAGTTGTTCATTATTACTACTCCACATAGAAGAAATTCGCGCGCGTCCTCAACGCTTCATCCTCATCATCATCGTCATCCGGCAAATCGACGGCGGTTGGGTTGGGATGTTGTGCCCGGAAAAATCGATTCCTGTCGCTGGTGCTGCTACTGCTGCTCCTATATTCGCTTGCACTGCTCTAGCTTCATTCAAAATGCAGCCAGCCTTCGCCGAAGGAGAACAGAGCAGAGGCTGCTCGATAAGAGGCGAGTCCAAGTTCAAGGTGGTACGTCTGCATACGGTTACACGAGACTTTAGTTTTGAAAGAAATAGTATGTAGCGATGGGGAGAATGCAGAGGGGGCATATTGTCGCCACCTTCGCAGCCGACGTTGTTGATTTTGTGCGACGGGGAAACCAATTTAACTTTTAAGCAAACACAAACCACCGGACGAACGACGCCAACGGTGTTGTTGTGTCACGTCCATGCTGTTTGTGTCCTCGGGGTGTTTCATGTTTGACAGTAGCCGTTTCAAGCATCCCTTCCAACTGGAGCAACTGGGTGGTGGGCAAATGTTACACGTTAGATGGTTTATTTTTTTCTACCTACGGTTTTCATTCAGAATTTTGACTCATTCATTCGCGGCTGGTTGGAAAGCTGGCTGAATCTGTAGCTAGTTGCATTCATTGGCACCTTGTTATTTTACGTTCAATTATCTAGTAAAGGAAGATATTTTGTTTAATGAAACATCATTTGGTTACATTTGGCGTATTTGCGTTTTGGCTGGTTAACGGAAGATGCTTGTGTTTAGAGTTTTTATTGTGATTCTTGATTGTTGTATTTTGTACATCTATTTGATACATGAAGTATACATTTTATTGAAGTTATGATTAACATGATGTTTTTCTATTTTATTTTTGTAGATTTTCTTTTTAAATAATAAATATAAAAATATGTGTATTTTGTATTATTATTGTATTATGTTATCTATGTTCAAAAGGCTTTTGAATTTAAAATAATTATTTTCACTATCTTCTTTTAAGATAGTAATACCAACATTTTGTATACAATTTTAAAGCCATTTGACGAATTTTTAAAGATATTTGATGAATGATGGTATTCAATGACCAGCAGTAATTGTTATGTCAATTGAAAAGAAACTTTTTCAATTGATGAACAAAATGAAGTAGAGTCACACTCGAAAAAATTGCTATAAGAAATCAAGGGAAGAAATGTTTAAAAAAATCGCAGGTCCTCAATCGTAGTAAGTACCTACCGCCCAAAATAAATTGCTTCCATTGTGTGCTCCCGTGGAATCAGCGAAACAGCGACTCGAAAAGAAAATATGAAGAAAATTTACTTCCCAAATCATGGACACATCTCTAACTTTACGTGGTCATTTCTGGCAGGTGTGTTGTTAAGAAGCGCAGAAGGTAAAGTTGCCCACTTTATTGGGAAGTTCACCAGCACGAAGGAGACGAAACGGTGCACGGTGTTAAACTTTTTCTTTACCAATCGATCAGACCTAATTGATGCCAGACCGAAAAGAGCCACTCCCGGGTTTGCTTTAATTTTCGGTACCATTTCAACTCAACATCACCTCAGCGGTATTGAAAATTTCCAGAGGCGTATGGTAAACTTTTCCCTATTGTTTCCTGCCACACACAATAAGACCCATTCGGTTCTATTCGACGGCCTTTTCATGCCATTCATGTAGTATATTGCGTGCCAAAAATCGATTATCGACTACTTTCCACGAGCTGCCAACGAGACGAACCTGACGAATGAATTCACTAGCTTCAACCCGTGAACGAACCTGATGTGGGATCTACTTATCCTGTCATGACAATTTCATTGCTTTTCGTTTCGGCAAGGCACGATATTTCATTCCGTACCTGCTACGTTAAAACGTGAAACGGTAGCTGACGTTTCGGTCGTTACCACCAGAGGATTTGTGGCCCAAACAAAACGAAAAAAAGGAGTGTACCTTCCCTACCACCTCACACCTGATCCGCTTTGGTTGATAAAGTTTTCCTAACTCAATTAAGCAGCCAGGGTTGGGAGGAAACCATCGGAGGAAACACCTCGTTTCGTGTCGGACATAATACAAAACACGCTTGTCATGTTACCGCAGCCCGAAGAGAGGTTTTGTGAGTCGATAAAACGGAGAAAGCCGTTCGATGCAACATTCGTCGTGCACTTAACGCCCGAAAGTATGCACGTATCCAGTAGCCGTCCATGGAAGCCATTGCTAGTATGTTTTGATTATCATTAACGTGATCATCAATCTCAATCGCGGGACGGTCTAACGCGTTTAATAATCGAACAATATTTTCTTGGGATCAGTACAACATCGGATGGCCCAGGTTGCTCAGTACATGGCACTAATTCGATCAATTTCCTTCTTCCTTCTTCGCGGGAAGGAGTGGAAACTTCGCGGTGGAAACCAACCAACCAACCAACCAGGCGGCGACGGCGCTTGTCCTTGAACAGGCTGGAAATCGTCCTTTCAGTGCGTAGGACGCTTTGTACGGGAAAGCAAACAGCCGATATCCCGCTTTCGCTCGGTTATGCTATGCCAAGAAGAGGAGCTGTTTCTTATCTTCCTATCAGCGAGTTTGTTTTGCACGCTCTAGTGCGTTATTATACACGATGCTGTGGTATCTTTCCTATGCGGAAAACTGCCCTTTTTTCCATGGTAATTCGCGTGTGTGAAGCACCGTGAGGGGAGGTGGTTGCGTGGTACGCGCGTTAAATGTCCTAACCCGTCGGAACGCTGAAGTATGGCAGAAGAGACATGATTAGTGCGATATACCTTACGTGCTTTATGATTTGCGTACACCATCTCCTTTGATATGAACGCGTTTCAAGGTAATTCTAGGCGGAGCAGAAACCTCATTTGATGAAGTTTTGATGAACTGATTATGCCGTGTAAATTAACCGTTTAAGAAATTCAGCTTTCCCTGGTAGCTGTGGATATTGTTAATGCAGGTAATCCTATAATCCTAATTTACGAGCTATCCAGCCAAATCTCCCTTGTCGAACATTCATTTCGCGGATTTTGGAGAAGCTGTATTTTTCCACATGAAAATGTTGTATTATTAAATTCTTAAACGCCACAAGTTCCTGCCGGACAAAATATATGAAAAGATCGTTTTATCGGCTTATTTTGTTACGATTCAGGGGAATAGAGCAGTAAATACTAATTCATATTGGTAAAGGAGCGGTCGTCGTTGGTGATAGTCTACGTCTCGTACGTCACGAAACGCCCTGGGCGGAGATATTTAGTTAGAATTATGGCTTTTCTTGTGCAAAACGTCTATCTCTCGAGACTGCTGCCCATTCATTGGCTTGCTTTTATTGTTCAAACATCCTGCAGCCAAACCCGCCGCTAATATATGGACCAAACGTCTCGCATCAGCTAAACGAATCATCCTTTCCGACCGACGTCATTTGTGCGTGTCGGAACACTTACCGCATCCCGGCAACCCACAGACAAACAAATATACAAACACACACACACACACACACACACACACACTGGACGGACATGGCCAATTAATGAGGTGCCCCTGTCACTCGCCGAAAAGATATCGATCTTAGTCCTATTTAGCGATTCTAATGGTGTCGGTAATGCCAGCGAGCGAAAACGAGAGAAAAACAGCGGGGGGACAAGAAACAGGAAAAACGCACTTCCAGACCGGCCCAGGCTAGTCGCGGTGGAGCCGATCGGTTCCAGTCACACGAGGGGAGGAACCCACTTCGCCACCCTCATCCTGACCTTTGTTACGGTAAAAAAAAAAAATAACCGAAAGGTAGGGAGTCCCCGTGCACGGGTAATTGGGTTATATTGGCTGGTTCGTGGCGGTGCCGGGAAAAGCGACGCCATCCGTTCATCCATGTGAGCGAAAAATCCACTTCAACCGAGGCGATGTGGAGGTAATTCTCGGAAAAGCCAATAGGTCGTAATCAAATTTGCTGCCTAAATGGTGTAGGCTTCACAAGATGAGAATTTCGGTGTGGTTGTTGTGTACATCTCCTGGCCGGGAGCAACCCTCCCGAAATTTTCCGTCAAAGCTCTCGCAAAGTAGTAGGTGGGATGCGAACGGGGGAGTTGGCACGTGGGAGCACACGGCGAATGGAACCCACCTTTGTCATTCTTTCGACAATAAAAACAAAGCGGGGTGGTTTAAGGATACGACCAAAAACAAAAAAAAGCCTAGGAAAATAATAACACCGGGTGGGAGGCGATTATTGCCATTAAATCATATCTCCAACAACGGGGTTTTTTTTTTCTTGTTGCTATTAATATTTGTGTTTCATAACATTATTTTTGATTACAAAAACACGCCTGGATGTTTTTTAAAGGAAAAATAAATAGAACAATTAGTAACTCACAGATAAGTGTAGTCAAAAGATAAACATGGCAATATGTCTTAATATTTATTTTCTTGGTCTGCAGATGTATGAAGCTGTTCGATCATAATATTGTTACAAATTGTTTAATAGAAAGGTATACTCTGTTTAAAATGATCCTGATAGCCCCATTGTCCATACTAACAGTCATTGTGAATAAAGTGAATAAATTTTATTCGGTGTGCACAAAAATCTACAATGACCCATCGAATTATCCATCATAAATAGTTGTATAAAACCATAAGAACCAATTCAATTTCGATCCAGTGCTGCTTATGTGGAATAAAAATTACACGTCCAATACAGTTTATTTCTTTGTTGGAAATAGCTTCGATGTAACTGTGTGTCATTGATCCGAATTACTCCGGTTCACAATGATCCGGTTGGCAAGGACCGGTACACGCCCTCCCATTCGAACACTTTACTCTTGCATCGTTCATCATCAATCGCTGTTCGAATAACATGTAATAGATTGCCAACCGCTCCGTTGGTTTTCCTGCGCCGTATGGCTCCATCCCCGCCTGACCGCGGGCTGCGTCTATCCTCGGGTTAGAACGTGCTGATCCTAACAGGCAAGCAAGCACTTGCGAATGGGATCCATTAGATTCCATCATTTATATCGCCATCGCAGTACCAGCAAAGGCAACGGGTGGAAAATTTGAACATAACTCATAACCCTGACACGGCCAGCGAGAGGGTTGGAAACGGTTGTTGCAAGGATACGAATTACCAAGCACCAAGCATGTGTTGCTTTTTTATTGGGAATTTCCATCATAAAAATTGGATTTCGAGAAATAAATATGACATTCGCAAGCATGTGAAATATATTTCATTATTATTTTTTTATTTCGTTTCCATTTTATACACTTTCAGGATTTATATGGGGTTAAGAAACGAGAGTCAAAACAGTGATTAGTGCAACTTTTATGAAACTTTGGTAAAATGATTTAGGTTGATTGAAAATTACATTTAGATTTGTTAGGTTCTTGCAAGATGTTGAATTTAATAATATTTATTCCAGTTTTAAAAAGCTACTTGTTGTGCTAGACCATGAAACGAACGTTAACCGTAAGCTACCAAAGTGACAAAAAACCTTCAGCTGGTACGCCTTCAATTTTCCCTCGATCAAGCCAGCCAAGCTAAGAGCATCCATGAGCGTTGAATATTTAATTTTGCTCCAAACGCCAAAGGTTTTTCGTGCATGAAATTGCACCAAATAACGCCTACCAACATCTCCTCGCCTACTCTCGTCCGCATATATATGTGCGTCCGCACACAGCATCCACGTCCGGTGCGCTTGGTTGTATTCCACCCGAACGTAGGATGTGCAGACGCACACGTGCGCCAGAACTAGGACCAGAAATCTAGAAACCTGGATACACGTTTGCACAAAAATTCGACTTCGGAGTTTGTTTTGTGATCATTTTCATGACGATGAAAGTTTTGCAGGTTTTTGTTGTATAAAGGGGAAAGAAGCCTTCCAGGTTGAAATAATTCTAACCGATGGCGGCTTATTTACAGTAGATTTGTAGGCACGATGAACGTTGGATATGCTTGATATATTCCTTCCAAAAATGAAACACGCAGTTAATACTGACTAATATATACTGAATAAAAATAAAAGTTAATAATAAATACGATGTCACTTCTTCTTCCTTTCGGGCGTAACGACCGAAGTCATACCTGCCGTTTTACCGGTTGATTAGTCTGTTTTTACCACCATAGCTGGTTAGTCACTCCTCGCTTGGGAAAGACGGGGTCCGAATGGGATTATAGTACCGGTCTCGTTGTTTAAAAGACCGGCGCCGCTACTACTACACCACCGGACCGAAAGTACGATGTAAATCAATCTGAAATTACCATGTTATTTCCTTATTAAATTTAATGAAAGTTGAAATAAAGGTGGAACAACACTGTAACAAAAAGAAGTTCTGATAAATAATCTCCCCGTCCAAATAATACTGATATTTTTACAAATGTTCCATGCATTTTTTATTGTATAAGTTTGTTTGTAATTGATATGTGTTTTTATAACCAATTAACGTTTTTTCCTTATTGGTTTACAATACATTCACTAGTATAACCATATAAGCATCCATTTGTTTTAATATAACTTATATTTTTCTTGTCAATAAATTGTAATCATATTTCTAATCAAAACTGTTTGTTTATTTCATTGCAGGTAAGCACGCCATTCGTTCAGCGGGAAATAGAATTCCATTCGAAAAAACCAAACTGCCCAAATAAGTATACAATATAGCTTATCAAAGCAAGCAACATCGCCTGGAAAAAATGTTCCTGTTACTTTGTTTCTTAAATTAGTATCCAAAACTGGTTGGCTTAACATCGTGTACTATCGTTACCTGATCCTGCACGGGATGTTGCTGACTAAAGCGAGAGTTTTCACCCGCAACCCTAGTGCCGTAAATCTGTATTTAATGACGATAAATTTCCCTTCGATCATGCTGCGGGTTCTACTACTAGCTTCATGCCAACGTACGGCTAAACACGCCACGGCACGGAGGAGAATTAATTTTGGTTCTTGCATCGATTTCTGCAAAGGCACCGGATATATGGTTATTTTGTATGTTTACTTTTCGGAGAGTTCCTTTCAGCTTATCTGGTTGACTATCGATTTTCCGTAAAGACTTAAGTGAATCGCAAAAACCCAGGCAGGTGATTTCATCTCCTGAAACGGAAATAGGCAAACGAGGATGAAATCGTTCATCATTTTCGTTGCTCCTTTTTGGTCGTGTAAGGAAAAAATGATTCGTTCACAAAACGATCCTTGCGTCCTTGTGGAAGGTTAAGATTCCCTGGAAGGTTCCCAAATCAGAAAACGATGTAATTTGCCTGGTTTTTTTTCTATGTCTGAAAAACACATATTTCGTTGAGCTCAGTACCTGGTGTGGTTTATTTTCCGCCGTACATATACCTTTAAGGATTGCTTATTCCAGCACGGGAATCATATGTGTATCCAAAGCGAACATCGATCGGAACGACGCCTTCCCGTCACAGAGTGATCAACTCGACTCGAGGAAGGAAAGCAAGGAGTCAAGAATGGAAATAAATCCGAAATAAATTACACTTCCAATCAATCTCCGTCCGCAACGAGGGCAAGTTAGAAGATATGGTAAGCAAGTGTGACGAGTTCGGTTGATGATGAGACCTCAATCGGAACGGGGTTCAAAACCCGAATTCAATTCCCGAGCTTCTGCTCATTCTGACATCCGGAGAAAAATGATTCCATCGCTTAAATGAACTGATTTTTATGATCCTGCTGCTAACTGTTCGCTTGTACGTACGCGCACGGAAAACACGGGAAATGAGCATTTTTTTTACAGAAAACAGCTGTGGAATGATACTATTTTCGATAACATTTGCCAGCAAAGTGCACCTTTCGGCTTTTTCAGGTGTAGGTTTGTGAGCTTTTGGTTTGTAGAAGTTTCTTGCGTTTCTTTTTCATTTGGTTACTCTAACTTGAGTGTTCCTAATTGATAAGAACATCCAAACATGGTTTGTTTTACTTTTCATTCGAGTTCAGCTGAAATTGACTGATTCCACCCACGTAACGTGTGCATCTAGAGCTGAGATACCGAAAGATAACCAAACTAATTGTATTTCTTTTCGGGTTTCAGTTAGCCTTTTTTAGTACTTTAAATAAACAGACAGGCCAAATTTATGCCACCGTGTTTATCCGAGAAACTTGAGTGTTTACTCGAAGTTTGATAATCAAGTTTTCGATCAATCCGGACAAGTATCTATGTGCTAAGTTCCTTCATCATATAAAAAGCGAGCGCCTTTCGTCGTTTTTATACAATAAAATTTAAGTTGAATTTCAGCAGCTTACTGTTTTGACGATTCTTAGCGGACGAATTTTGCGATTCAATTCCCTTTTTACATGTTACACTTTGTAAAAGCTTCCATAATATAAATACTTGTATTTATATGTATACAATCTAACCGAAATAAACAAAAATGTTTGAAAGGGACATGCTAAACACAACACAATTTAAATATAAAATTGTTATTTTTTACACAAATTGTTTTTTTTTAATCAAATTTATTATAACATATTTATCATAATTTTTTTGTCTATCTATAAATTAATTTTTCGATTTTTTTTTTATTCAATTTTATTCCATTTAATTTTTGTACATCATTTTATGTGGGTGTTTGGTATATTTTTTGTATCAATTCATTGGACACATTTTTATGGTTTTCTGACAAGATTGAATAATAAAGCAAATGAAAACAATTTTCGATATAAGGTTTAACGGATGTAATTGATTATCAATTTTTATGTGATTATGTAATTTGGCCAAGAAATAAGCATATTAGTCATTTTTAATATGGTACATTCTGTCCAATTTGACAACACTAAAAGATTATCATAAAATTACTTTTTAATTCACGACCGTTAGAGTAA
This sequence comes from Anopheles farauti No. 4, assembly GCA_000956215.1. Classification (NCBI taxonomy): domain Eukaryota; kingdom Metazoa; phylum Arthropoda; class Insecta; order Diptera; family Culicidae; genus Anopheles; species Anopheles farauti No. 4. The sequence continues at coordinate 13,121 of JXWZ01003402.1, forward strand.
CTAAATTTCTCAGCTAGAATAACATGACATTGTACGAAAATGAGTGGCTATTACAAAATTAATAATTGGTTATACCTAGAAAAATTGGGTGTATTATCAAAATTTCCTATATTTTTATACAATTTACTAATTACTACGGCTTTGTTTGTGTTTACCTATATTATATGTAGTAATATTACAACATTTTATATAACATCAAATAATGATTAATAAATCTTTTCGTCTACCGTAACTCGTTCCATACGCTCTTATATTGACATCTCTTTATCATCCAGTCAGGAAAAAGATTTATTGCTCTCCTCATGGGTGTCACCTCCACGCCGCGGGGCTTGTCAGTCGATCAGCTGCTAATCCTATTGCTTAGCGAGCATCTAAGATTGCTCAATTTTTCAGTTCCATTTTATTGCTATCCTTCAGATGGTCATGAAAAATGGCTCCCGATCATGCGGGCTCAAATTGCACATCCCCACACCAGGCGTGCGCTGTGTATATTTGTAAGTGTTTATTCGTCTAATGAGATTGGGTATGCCATTCTGCTGCTGCGTTCTTCTTCAGGGCTCGCGTGAGATGATGTAGTGAATTATTGGTGGCTAGGACTGGATGTTCGTATGATTGGTTGATGTGTGTATGCAGATGACACCCATCCTAGGGAAATACGGAGGCCGCACGTTTGAACTCGTGAAGGAGACCGGAAGCAAATGGCTAATTCCATGTAATCTCACCCCTCTTTACCAAGGCTTTGCCTTCGACGGTGCGAGTGCCACAGCGAGAAAATGTATGCAATAAATCACTCTCTCCGGTGTCGTCCCATCCCACTCCCGTGTTCACATCCCGTCAAAATATCCTCCCAAAGCATGACGCTGCTTGGGGAAAGTAGAAACGCCCTCATCTCGAAAAAGGATCACATCCTGGGCGAATGTTTTTAGCCCGAACACCAGCAGCATCCCCGTGTAGGTGGCAAGGTTGCTGTAAGCCCACGCTTTTCGTTCGGTTTTTCTTTTTTAGGGCGATGTATCCTCCTTTTCGCATGCCCCACCTCCCACATCCGCACATCACACCAACGAGACACCCACCGGTAACGACCTTCGATAATGGGAAATTTATTGACGTTGGCGCTCATGTTGTTGTTTAGTTGTGGCCGCTCTGGGTGCACGGCGCACGTCCCATGGTCTCCAGTTTTGGGGATTATTATGGGCAAGAATGCGCGTTGGTCGCGAAATTGCGTCGCAAAAATTGTGTCGGCGAACAGAGGGATGAATAACACACTGTTCGCGTCTGTCTGTGCAGCAGAATTCACACATCTAAGGGCAGAATAAGAGGGCAGTGGTCAACGCAGATTACACTCCTCCGCATCGCCCAATTCTCCAGAGCGCATATTTTTCGCACAATTTCACTTTCGCACCGAGATGAATCTGAGCGATTGCATTCTTTTTACACTCGGCGGAGTGCTGCTACATGCTGTTTCCACCAGCCATTAATGAAGATATAAAAAAAACGCGTGTTTACAACCCACAGCTTGCCGCCCTTTCACCGGGGCTTTTGCTACTGCGCACTTAGTTTTTCGTCGAAAAATCCGCAAACGCATTTGTGTAGGTCCTTGCGGGTCCGCCCAACCCAAAGAAGGGCACGTGCGACCTCAAGCACCGAGTACTGATTGCATTTTCCCGGCCCGAAGCTGGAAATGGTGTAACCCTTAATGGGACGCGATGCATGCCGCAGCCACAAATCTCCGCTCTATTCATCGGTGCTTTCCCGGACATCTAATTCTGTTTCCATTCGTTGCATAATCCACCGAGAACAGCCACTGCGACTGGGAATTGCGCTGCGAAAAGACACGGTATGAGTGCATTTCGTTACGAAATAGAGTACAAGCTTCTTTTTTTTTATTATACCCCATAAGTCCTGTGGATGTGATGATGGGTGGCGTCCTTGCTGTACTCCTTTGTGGCTACCGTGGTAACTACGTTCATTAGTATTCACTTTGGATGGCAATTTGTCTGCCATCTGGTTGGTCTCGCCGTTCACCAGTGCAAGGATTAACAGTGGAAGCGCTACACGAGGACATACTTCACGCGTGACCCCATTGACACATTTTCCGGACCTACGTCCGGCCTTGTTGGTGGATGATGCTCAAAAGCACGTGAGGGACTTTCTCGCTTTATCAAGCTTCTCCCTGGCGATGCTGCTCATTCCGAAGGACGATTATTTCGAGATAAAGAGATATTTAATTTGTAAGTGTGTGCGGAGGCTTACATGTTTGCCTGGCCGAGGCGCGTTGAGCGGTGCAACATTATTACATTTTGCACAAACACACACTCGCACATCCTCTACGAACAACGCTGGACTTCCGCTGCTGTTAACTATGTCTCCTATTTTTCCGAAAGTTTCACACTCGTTACTTTTATTCCCCGCCCGTGGTTCTTTTTGCGGTAGACTGTTTTATCATTTCATTCGCTCCTATACCATGATAATGTTACTTTGTGACCTATTTTCTCGGAGGATGATGTGGTGCATGGAAAAATCAACAAGGCACTTGAAACACTGGTTGGTGAAATGTTTCCACATCGTTCACAGGTGCTGTACTGAATACTTTTTTGTTTTATTTGTACATTGTTTTTGTGGTTGAATTTTCAATTAATATTTTTGCACAAAATTCAGATCGCACATCATCAGTGCATGTTGAACAAAATGCCATTATATACTAAATGCCACCAATACTAAATGATCGATCGATTCTTCACAATCGATCTTGTAACGTTCGGTGATTTTACATTGTTTGGTGAAATTATTTGTAAATATGATATTTCTAAAAAAAATTCTGTCTAAAAACTCATCGCTAAGCAATCACCTTCCCGCAGGAGATCTTAACACCGATTTTTACTGTTTTATTTGTGTTGCTTCCGAAAGGTATGACCCAACAGACACCACCTTTCGCACACAGCAGAACTGGAGCAGCAGCAACGCGAACCAGCAGCCTACTTCTCCTTGTGGGACCGCGAACCACGCCCGGCAAACCTTGGCAGTAATTGGCTTCGTTTCTGTGCCACCGTCGTGCTGGATGGAAAAAAAATTAACACCCGTTCGCGGCGCGCCTGCGTGTGCAAATTAATCAACGCTAAATTAGGCGGAGAAATGGTTGGGCTTCGCGCTCGCGTCGGTTCACTATTTAACACCTACTGTCTAAGCGGAAGGAAGGGTTCGTGCGAAGAAGGTGTGCAAACATTTCTCTCATTAGTGCGGCCACCAGTACCGCGCGTTCGTTTCAGGTGTCGAAGTTCTAAAGCAACGTTCCCGGCACGTTCCCGACGTATGTTCATTTTGCGTGACGAAAGGACGGAAAGGCTTCTTAGCTTTTGATCGTTGCGAATGATGCCGAGAAACGAGTTACGTTGCTAGCTTTGGTATGGAAGAAAAATTCATTAAAAATCCTGATCACGTCGGCTAGGTTGCTTATATTGATTGTAAGAAACGGGTTACAGTATCACTAAGAAATTTGCTTCAATTGTTACTATTTTTGTTTTCGATATCTTCAACGCACCGTTCTTTGTTGTTGTTTCTGTTATTGCTACCATTATGTACTTCAGTATTATTTATTTTTAGTGTTCAATAACGTAATCATTTGGATTATTTTTAATAACAATCATGCTCAATAATCCTTCTGCATCCGTTGAGATATCGTTTTTCGTTTCATTAACGTGTACAGGGGGCGATTCATATAATTGATTTAAAATCACTTGACGTGAACACTGTTAATCAATTTATTGGTCTTTTTAATATGTTATTATCGCACACCTCACATTTTTCCTAAACGTGATAAGAAAACTCAATCATACTGGTTTTGTGTACGTCGAAAATCATTTAATCGAAAGTTGTGTAATTTTCCATCCTCATCCCTGACATCATCCCTCGAGACAACAGAGGGTCTCAAACTCGTTCAGACGTGTTTCAACCGTTCACAAAAGGTTTTACGTGATCATGTTTTTTTTTTTTGTTTTGTTTTCGCTCAACTCCTCGCAGCAGCACCCACCGAACTCTGTGAGTGTGTAATACATAACCTCAATTAAAATATCGTTTTCCCTTGCGTTCAAACCACATTTTTGGTCATGGGGAAACAGAGCGAACAGGACACAACACAAGTAAAATAAAATCCAACTATAAATTGGGCACGAGACAGCACCCGCGTCTGAGGTGCAGCAGACGCGAGACAAAGATTGATTCAATTGCATTTCCCTTGTGTTACCGGCATGCCTGGTCTGCAGCGTCACGAGATTCTCTCGCTATTGTCGGCCTATGGCAAACGAAGTCGGTTATTAAGGTCCTATAATGTGTATTTTTTTTTGTTTGTTTAAAGAAGAGTTCGAAAATTTCGACGAAATAAAGACGAGATTTTTTTGTTGTTGTTTTTTTCTAACAGTTTCTTAAGAATAAGAAAATTTAGATACCAGTGATTCTACAAGAGGAAATCGTTCGTAACACCTACCACATGTTGTCGTGTTTCCCCTCTACTTCAGTTTAACCGACGAAAACACTTGTACGTACACATCATAAATATGTTTCCACCAGATGCTG
>JXWZ01003403.1:0-12045 GCA_000956215.1 Anopheles farauti No. 4
AGCAGGATTGACAACTAGGATGCCCATGACAGCGTCAATCACAGCGTGTGTTTGTGCGTAATCGAACTAGTTAGATTTATTGATCTGTTATTGCGTGGAAACGATTTGCGGTAGGAAACGTCACCTAATGCAATGCACGTTGGTGCTGTGGATAATGTGCGGTCTCGCGTGTCTTGGAGCTAATCTTATGCTTCCGTTTACTTTTACTTGTGAGAGTAGCGTCATTAGGAGCTTTTGTAGACATATGTTTATGCTGTGTGGATCTTACAGAGTTTTTTTTTTATTTGTAATATACAAATTAATGCGCAGAAATAAAAAGAAATTAACTATTAAAAATTAGAATATTAATATTTCGTTATAAAAATCATCCCAAACCCACTTCTTATTAAACGTTCAAATTAAACTGAAAAAAAGAATCGCTTACAATTTACGACGTAGGCGACCTTAGTGGGCAGCTTTCGGTTCAGCTTTCCTTTGTCTGACCATCACACTAACTTGAAAAAAAGCGAAACAGAAAAAAAAAACGTTGACAAAACCCCACTTCTCTCCAGCACGTGGGTGGTTTCAGTTTTATTTCCATCACACAAGCAGCACCGTTTTGACGGCTTGAGTTTCGGGTTGGCAAGGCTCATTGTTTGGCCCACGGTGCGTTGTTTTGAAGATTTCCGTTTCAATTTCGTAAGACCGTATGTAAATGGGGGGGGGTCGGTTCGGGTGGTGTTCGACTCCGCGCAGTGGCAGAAATTATACGGCCACTTCCATCCTCCGCTTCGTTGTATTCCTCAGCGTCTCAACCTCGGGGAGGTCATTAGGTTAAGACCCACCTATTGTTCGGTGCTGGGACGGCTTGGGCGGTCAGTTTGGTTTAAAAATTTTGTATAGACAACTTTACTCATTCGTACATCGTCGACGGTGCGCGCACGCCGTGTGTCCGTTGCCAAAATTGCATCACAGCGTGTGTACGATTTCGGTTTTTAAAGCGAACACATTCATCAACGCATCAGGGATAGCGTAGAACGGGGTTGCTTTCCTATTCCCCGATCGGGAGGCGCGTCCTGCCCTCCCGACCGACTATTTTCTCGCCCGTAATCCGAAATCGGTTCAATTGCACGCACCCCGGGCACGCGCGTCGAGTCCGCGAGTGTCGAGTGTTTATTTTTGTCAATCTGTTCCTGCTTTGGCTTCATTCATAAACCGGTCGGCACGGGACGGATAAACATGACCTGATCCGGATGAAATGTGTGCGCGCGTGTAGCTCGGATGGTCCGGCAGTCGCCCGGCGAGAGTTTGGAGTTTCCGAGCGTGCGGTAGATTTTCGTCCAAATTTGCAGGGTTGGAAGGAGCAGCGTCACGACTACAACTGGCTGACCCTATTTGGAGACCACCGTGTCGTGCGGAGCGCTCCGATCGATACGGCACCGGGAGGGAGACTACTGCAGCGAGCAGCTGTTTGGATGTGACTAAATATAGACACCAGCACTGGGCGACGGTTTGGTCAAGCAGGTCCCCCAAGCCGGGGCGAGACGTTCTGGAGTAATAGAGTCATACACGAGTTGGGATGGGATTAGTATTTGTTTTGTTCTTTTTTTCCCCCCCGATTCTAATGAGATATCGCTTCTGACTATCCCACCCCTGGGCGTGATATCGCCAACACCAAATTTGAATTCGCATCGCGGAGCACGAACTCGAACGCAAATGCTCCGCACATTAACGGGCGTATCGAGCAGTCTCGGTCGCCGTCCGCCATAACACGTTCGTTGCATGTGTAAATATTTCACTTTCCGCAACCGCTGTTTCGCTCTAATTAGCCATAATGTCTCTGGTCTGCCGTAGGGGATGACTCAACTGTTGTTGAGTTCGGATGGCGAAATCCACCGGCTGCTACCGGTGCTGCGTAGGAAGGCAGCTGCAGTATAGGAGCTCCTCGCCATTCGCTAGGTCGCTAGTTGAACCTGACAGGAACGGGAACGTACACAGCGCCGCACCGATATGGCTTCCGAGAATGTTTTCCGTCCATTCTGAGCGATGATGTAAACGAGGGCCGGTTTGTAGTCGCCGGGTGTGATCGTGATCGCTAGCGGGGAGAGGGGGAGCGGCGGCTAGCGGGTGCGATGTGGAAACTAATTTTATGACTTTTAGGGCGTCAATGATTTACGCGCGCGGTGGATTTCGCTTCTATTTCACACTGGCGAAGAATTGTGGGTCAATTTTCGGGCAGCACCCGGGAGAAGGAACGTATGTTAATTGCCGGGTTTGGTAACGCCCGCGATTGATGGGTTTGTCCGTCTTTTACGCGAGATAATGGTGGCACTTTCTAAATGAAGCTCGTAAAATCTGTCACCACAGCATCCACAGCGATTGGGGTGTAGCCATTAAAGCGGAGTGCTGTTTGGACTACTTGAGCGTTTAGAACGCAATCGCTCATAAAGATGAGCTGAACAAGTAGCACTTGATTTAGATATCTTTGCTTCAAACATGGGCGTTTCAAAGCTGTTCGGCTCGCTTGATATGCCTGTCCACAAGTCGCAGAACAAGAACAAGTCGTCACTGGTTCTTCTCTAACTTCTTGCTCCAATGTCCTAATGACGCACTAAGTCCAACGTTCTCCATTGGCATTCCAAATGTGGCGATCGCAAATCGCAGTTTTCGACGCATTCAAGAAGAACCGCACAAAACATTCAACGCTTCCGGTGGACGTATGCTCTATTGTTTCGCCGGAGCGCCGGACATCGTAACAGCGGACATCAATTATTTCAATTATACGACCACGTTCGACGTCCAACCGTTCGGGCAAAATCCCAAACCGCGACACCCGTCCGGTCGAATAAAACGTTTACAATCCTCATTACGCTGCGCCTCCTAGTGGGTCATCAGTGTGTGTCAGGTGCAATAAAATGGCATACTATATTCATCATGCCCGTTCGGTGAGCGGCGACCGCGCCCTCGCATGGGTTGGCTGGAATCCTTTTCTGCTGGGATGGGCACGATCCTGCCGTTCGCTGGGAGGCAGGAGTGCGGAAGACCGGGCCTGCCATAAATGTCACGATGAATCACCGCACACCGGACAAACGAACGAAACGGCCGTTTGCGACGCTGTGGGAGGAAAAAAAAAGCGCAGCAGAAACGCTTTCTCGGGGAAGCGGTCGGTGCCATCGATTGGAAGGAAAGGAATAGCGTGTGCCTGTTGCGGGCGATCGTAAAGCTTTCTAAGTTATAGGATTTTAAACATTTCAATACATTGCTTTAATCCGTACCTCCTTTCCGTTTCACGGCGATACTATGGAGAGTGTTTTTTTTTGGTTCGTTAGCCGAAGATATGATTTCATTTTTGGAGATGAACCCTCAGGATCATAAAGTCATCCGAGAAGCGCATCGGGATGTTCGCATGGTCCTTGCCTTCGGTGACTCCGCACAGTCATTCACTAGTGAAGTCCGATGACATCCGTTTCGATGTGTTTTTAAATGCCCACCCCGCATCTCCCCCAGTTCCCATATCTTTTAATAGACCTGCTGTTGGAGGTTGTGTTGGCCGTGTGGTTAGTGTATGTCCGTGCGTGTGTAGAGCACCGAAATAAATGTATAAAAATTGCTTCCAAACGGCACAATAGAAGGGTGGCAGGAAAAGGCACACGGCACTCTCCTTTCCAATTTCCGGACGCCTGGACAACTATCGCCAACTTACCCCCGAGGGTGAGAGGTTCTTTCGGATAATCTCTTCGGCGCGGGAAGGGCGAGTTCGCCTCCTCCACCGAATCTGCGCCGCGGTCATCCGGTCGGTTCGGTTCGCGAAACCGCTCGTACCCGTGGGTGTTAAGTTTATATCAGTGTCTCATTTGCATACACCGTGTGCTTTCTCATGCTGAGTCTTGACCATCGCCCGCCCTGCCCGCGATAGCTCCCATGTCTTGGGAATCAATCAATGTCTAGCGTTCTGGAGAGTCCGCAAAGAAGGACGGAAACGATCGTTTAAGTGGTGGTGGATAGTTTGAGGTCCCAAAAAATCGACCGGTCAGAACGGTCACCGCTTCTAGCGCTCCGACGGCACGCCCCGACGCACTGTCCAAGACCCACGGACGTCCGTCCGACATTCGCCGTACGCAAACTTGCGGCTATAAAAATATTTACTGTTTTGATGTATCAACGCCCGGGTCGAGGAGCAGCGAAGCGGTAAGGAGGAAGGCCCGGGACGGACACTCCGGCGGTCACTGGGGAGTCAGTTTTTGGAGCAGTTTTGTTTGCAGTCTCTCGTTCCCTCCCCCTGAGCACGGGCGAGCACTTGGTACACCCACGCGACCTAAAGTGCCTGGTGCCACGAGTCCCCATTCATGCGCGCAACACCACCGGGTGGGCAGCAATATTTATTTCCGCACAATTCATTCATACCCTCGGCTAGATGGGGCTTGTTTTTGTTGCCGGTACTGCTTCAGCCTTGGCGTAAGGCATCGTTTAATGCGCCACGGGACGGTGCGTGTCAATGTTTACCTGTTGATACTTGCCTCTTGGTTTGGCGTGGCGAACGAGGGAGAAGGAGAGTCTATAGATCGTTTTTGAATCGGCAGCTTAAACATACTAAAGTCGTGTGCGTTTCCGGAATGGGATGGTCCAGATTAAGGGGCTGTAAAAATATTTAATGTTTATTGTAAAATTTGCATACTGCTCTCTTGCCCCGCTTAGATCCCAATCTAAATGCTATCTTATAGGACAAAATATGTCTCCCCTTTCGTTGTGCAAAAAGTAATCAACAACACTAGATGCTTATTAATCGTTATGTTGAAGCGTTTTGCTAGATCCCTGCATGACCCCTGCCGTAAACCGATAGATGCTAAATGCATCTCATCGATCTTGTCGCAAAATATCTCCACCGTGAGTGCAACACCTCCCGTGACGCATCTCCCTATCGCACGCTGTTCGCGCCACAAAGATCAAGATTGATCATCTGTCGGCAGCGCTTCCTGCTTGCTGTGACCTAAGAGTGACGATCGACCCCGAGAAGATGTTCCCAACTCGGTGGACTCTATCGGACGGGCTCTAAAACTCGCGAAGGATGGACCCCGCCGGTTTAGTGATAATTTGACAAATTATCATCAAATCACATTAGCGGCGGTGGTCTATCGTGCGGCACTCGGACGAAAGCAAAAAGTCCGACCGATACGGTTCTGTAGCGAACTTGAAAGACTTCCGATCGGTGGTCGGTGGCTGACCGCTTTTGGTGGGTTTTTTGGGTGGTCTTGTTTGTCTCTTTGATGTGTTTTTATTTCGCCTTTTCTATTAAATTAAAACACATTATCGGATTGTGTTTCAACAGAGAATGTGTGCGAAAAAAAAACACGACCAGAAATCTTCATACTTTAATTTACAATCCAGAGCGAGGATTCAGCTTTTTATTTGCAATTCCGCTTGTCACAATAAAATGTTTACAGGCACTTTTTGTTTCACTACGACCGCACATAACTGTCACACGGATTAGTTCAACCGCTTGCGTCCATTGTCCGTCGTTTATTAATTGAAAATTTTAGTACATAAAATTGTCGCGCACCGCAACATCGCGGCCTGCCCATCGGCATCGGTCTGTGGGCGTCCCGTGTTGGCCGTATTGATCTTGAAAATGGAACCTGGAGCTGATCGGAAGCTGGCCTTCGGCGATGCAACAGCCTTTCCATGTGACAGTCGGACAGATTAAGGTTTTGTCCGCCTCGACAGCTAATAACATAATTTACACCGATCCGAACCGATAAATAACGCCGCCATCAGCCGCCGGCCGCGGGTGGGATTAAATGGATGGTGAAATGGGGCGTCCGGTGGGAGTGTAAAATAGAAGCAGCTGGTTGCAGCATATTGTGCTTGCGTGTGTGGGAAATTAAAGTGAGGGTGGAACGAAGTTCGATTGGAAATTTCGATTCCGAGAGCGGGTACTTTTTCGTCCGATTTGCTGTCTTTTAAATGTTTTTATTGTTTAAATTTGGACTTCAAGAGAAGAAAAGCGAATATATGCACCAAGCAAGTAAGCGAACGAGAACACGCTCTCATCCGAAATATAAATACTCCACACGAACCGTAAGACACATGTCCCTGGGGTGGCGGAAGGCGGAAACCCGCTCGAAGAGGAATCGCATTAAAATCGGAAATAAATAAAATAAAGAGCATATAACTCAACATTAATTTACTTTTAAGAAGATTTATTAGCCCTATTACGGAGCGGCGTTACAGAGCAGAGTGCACGTTTTTTTTTCGTTCCCTCTCTTCCTCCCTCATCGTTCTTTCTCTCTCTCCCGCTCTGTGCCCCGAAAAGCTTTTCAGCTTTGCGCGTTGCATTTTTCTTTCGCGTTTGTTTCACTTTAACGCGGCGCGGAGTTTCGAGCTTCTTTTTCCATGGCACATCCTCCCGCACCATTATCCGCTCACGCTCTGCTGTGGCGGGATGCTGGTCGACGGTGCTTTGGCAGCTGCCGGTTGGCGTGAGCCAGCAGTACTAGTTTTTGCATTTAATTTAAATCAAGAGCCATCCTTGCGGTGCAGCACAACCGCGGGACGGACCGACGCGTGCGCGCTCGCGCGCCTTTTGAGCGGGCGACGCGGTAAAAAATATGTAAACAAACAACGACGATTGTGCGCCCGGCGAGCGTGACAAGGGAAACGGTCGGGGCGATCATCGAGCCCGGAACACTGATTCGTGTACGCTGATAAGATTTATAGGGACAATCCTGGGGCGAGCTTTGGCGAACGCTTTTGACGGTTGGCTGGGCGTGTGTGTGCGCGCCCCCGGGTGAGGAAGGAAGATTTATGCACGTATTGAACGCGGGCGTGTGGAACGGTGTGTAGGGGAAGGAATGGGATGGGGTCTTAAAGAGGTGGCTTGTTGGGAATAGGGGAATTTCGGCTTTAGCGATCGTTGGTGCTTTCAGTATGTCTCGTTCTGGGGTCTAGAATTGGAGTCATTCTTTATGCTCCAATTTGTGGTGTGGCATATGTTCTTAAGGTGTCAGCGAACTTTGAGTGGGCTGAAGAGCCTACAGTGAAAAAAAAAATCATTTTGTGCATCTACATGCACTACACGAATTAGTTGGGTTAAAAAACTGAAGAAATCTTGGTTAAAAAAATTCAGTGGATTTTGAAAGTTTTTAAATGCATCTTTTTAACTTTTGCTTTAAATTTCAATGCATTTTGAAGGGAAGACTGGAGTGAATAAATATGTTTCAGTTTTTAAATGAAATCTTCTCCATGCTGTTGTAGTTGGCTAGAACAAATTAAGTTGTTTCTTGTTTCAATTTTGTGTTAGTATCACACAAATTTTGTTTCTAAAATAAGTTAAAAATTGAATTTGCAATTTAAAAACTCGATTCGTTTCCCTAATGAAGATATTTCAAGCTAAAAAAAAATACATAACTCCACCAAACAAGCAACTAATTACTCACCCAGCCCTCCGGTTATTAATTTCCCGTTCGCTGCAAGTGCATCCGCCAGCGGGCTCGGGAACCGTTCGCTGCAAATCGCGCGTAAAACCAAACGGGCAACCAAAGCACCGGGAGAAAATTAAAAAACAAAAAAAATCCGAAACAGAACCCAACCACTCGCCGGTGCGTGTCCTGCGTGGCAGCGGGCACAAATGGCACAAATAAATGTAATCGGCACGCGTTCGCCTCGGGCACTTTCTCGTGAATATTATTTTGACAAGCCGCCGCCTCTCGCCCCGCGCTCCGAACCAGAGCCACGAACCGAGGCGACGTCCAGCTGGGGCTTATTTATCTTGCGATGGCTCTTAATTTTAATATATAGATTTTTGGGTTTCCAGCCCCCAGCTCCCTCCGCCACTGTCTCCCCGTCACGCTGCGCGGTGTGTCTGCCCGCTGCGCGGGTTATTTATTTTCGGTTTTATTCGTCGACCGAGGCGAGGGAGCGAAATGTGCGGCTTCAAAATCGCAGCTTCCTGCACGCACCATTTGCATCCGCGTGACGCACCGGGAATAGGGGAAGGGGGGGTGAGCACACCGGGAGGGGAAGCACACACGGATCAATTACGGAAATTTTTTCCATGGCTCTTTATGCTTTATGCATATTTGCCTTCGTTTTTTTTTCTTACTTACGTACCTTCCTGGAAAAGCATACCGGAATCATTTAATACGTCGCACAGCGATCGAGTCGCGCCGATAAAAACAAATGCTTTACAATGTGTTGATGTTTTGCGGACATGTACAGTTGGGCGTTGGGGAGGGGGAGAGGGTGTGGTGGGTAGGGGGAGAGGGAGCAATTTCCTTCTCCGGTACCGGTCCGGATCCGAATCCTCGGCGCCAACGGTGGCCCCGAGGCCAAAGGTTGGCTCCGTGTACATAACCGGAAGCGATAAATAAAGTGTTATTACAGCTGTTTCGATGCAGTGGCTGCCGAGTTTGGCGAGTTCGGGGTTTTTTTTTCTCGCGTTTGTTGGCTGCACTGTCTGGCAAGATGTAGTTTTTTGGGTGATCTAAGGTAACTTTCTCCGGCGGGGAGACATTAACTGTGATCGAGCAGCTCAATGTGCAGCAGCATCCGCAATTCGGACAGAATGAGGCGGAAATTCGTCGTTGCACGAATATTGCACATTCTCTCAATATCTTCCAGTTGGCCTAAATAAAACTATCGCTTTAAGGTTGCTCTTTCACTCGGATCGTTTTGATGCGATTTAATTCGGGCATTTACTCAGAGCCGTGATAATTTACTGCTCCACAACGAGCGCTCCTTCCTTATCGCACGGGAATAGACCTCATTAATCTCGGGGTGGTAAAACACGGCATGGGGAAGCCCTCCTTTAGGCTTTGCTTCCACATGAGTTATGCAGCCATATTAGCACTTCGCTGCGTCACCGAAGGCAGCTTCATTCATGCGTTGCATTCGGGTGCTCGTGGTCGGTGGTCCATAGAAGGCTTCAGTGGCGGCGGCGCCTTCTTCACGCTGCAAACGCCGGTAGGTGCAACGGTGCGAGCATCCACTTAATACCCGCCAGACAGGCAGGTGTGTGTGTGACACACACTCTATCATGCTCTCGAGTGAAAAAGGCACTACAACAACAACAACAAAAAATTAAAAAAAGGCTTTGGTAGCGGGGTCCCAGACCTTGGTAATGAATTTGAGAGCGAAACCTCCCGCGTACGGTTGCGATCTGATGACTAGATGCTGTGTTCGGTGTTCGCACTGTTTCGCTCCTCCACGCGTTGTTTCGATGTTTATTTATCGCCCAACGCCCGTAAGACGCCGTGGGAGACTCCGCGCGAGTTCGAAGCGGTGCCGCGCTCGCGGGTTGGTCGCGTGGGCGATCCTGGCCGACCGTATGAATGGCACGCGCACAGCCGCACAAACCACACCACCACGGACGACGCGTTCGGACGCGTTTCGACCCGAAGGAGGGGAGAAAAAAAACCTTGGAGCGAGCGGAACTGGCGGCACCCGACACCCAAAGTAGCGCTACAAGATAATGTAATTTATAATATCTCAGTATAACAATTCCTACTACCCGCTACGCTAAGCGAAAGAGTTACGCGATCCGTTAATCGCGATCGGTGGGGCGGCCGCTCCGCGCCGGGCGATACTGAAAGCACACCGGGAAGTGCTCCGTGCGACCCGGTGGTTGCCTTTGTCTCCGGCATCGTGCGGCCCAAGGTCAACGGGGACGGGGACGACCCCCTACGCAATTGGAACTCAAAAAGCCGGGCGGCCCCCGCAAACGCTGCGCGCACACACAGATGATATTCCCGCTGGTGCTGCTGCTGACGTTGCTGCCTTTCCGCACCGCATTCGGTTAGTCATTAGCGGGGGGGTTAACCTGGGCCGAGGCGCTAGCGAAGGGTGGAAGAAATGTGCGGTGTGCTGCCCACGAGCTACTTTTAGCCACGAGCTCTCGCATCATCTGCATACGGCGCGGAGGTTGCCAATTCCAGTTTCGCGCCGTGTGTACGATTACCACAGCGCTCGTGGTGATGCTGGTGACGCGAAGATGGATCATCTGCTGGGGACGGATGTTGTGATGCGTAATACTTCCGAGCAGGGTTCATGTTACATCAGATTGATTCTAATAGCTATCAGGAAGATACAGAGTCGGTATGTGTTAGGATATGATCATCGCGAACTGATGTCCTAACAAGGCAAGCTGTGGATGTGGATGTCTTTGGACCAAATGACAGGCTAGGGCTTAGATAGCGTAAAAGGCTATACGAGAGAAAATCCTGCTGATGCGGATCTTCAAAAATCACGATACACTTCTCCGAATCTAGCTATCTCGAAGTCTAAGAGTCCTTCGATTACGTTAAACAAAGATGCTTTGTTTTTGTTTTAAAACTGGACTAGATTTGAATTTTTTTTTACTTCGAAATCTTGTTGTGGATGTTTGAAGTGTATGGAGCAGATTGTGCAAAGATCTTCTTCAAGACTCAAGGTAACATTCCTTCTGCTCAAGGTAACTGTTATCGATATTCTATTAAACTAAAAGCTCCTGAAGTTTTCATCTGGCATAACCAGATTTTTAACCAGGATCTTTTGCTTTCTGTACTTTCTGTTTCTTTCTAATATCTGAAGAATGATCCGATAGTTTCAAGATTATCTTCCTACGACCAGTCTCCACAGAATAACTCTTGTAGACCTAAATACAGGAGATCCAGATAATGAAGCCTAAATTTGGGTTGCGGATGAGGGCTGGCAGTTAAAGCGATCGATATGTCTCCTGAATTGAGGCTTTTCGATTGAGGACAATTGCGATTGGACTTCGAACCCCTGGACGTAATGTGTCTCCCTGTTCTGTGGCGTTCAACATTCCTTCCTGAACATCGGGAACGGCTGTAAATAAATCCTACCGCTCGAAGCACGAAATTCCATCGGTAATTAACATACAGCCGTACTACTGCCGATCATACACCATTCTCCTGGAATCCGGCTAATTGGGACATCACCAGCGTATGTGGCGTATGTTTGCTAAAAATTTACGATTATATTACCTCCCCCTACTTCCCTTCCTTCACACCATTTCACCGTGCGGCACTATTCGTGGTGCGCTATCAGCAGGTCCTTCTGCCGGGTTTGCGGAGTAAAACGTTGAGCAGCGAAAATTTCACCACTTCGATAAGAGATCGTCACGCCTAACTTTTCGGGCTTGCTGCATGTGCAGGCGAGCGCACGCATGCACACTTGCACCGATGCATCCGGCATTGGTCCACCGCATTGGTGGATAAAGTTTTCATCTCGGCAATAAATTTAAAATCGTGAGCTTTACGGCTTTTGGTGTTTTTGAGTGTTTTTGTTGTTGTTGTTGTTATTTGTTGCATCTCTGCGTCTCTCCCGAGCAGGCTTGCCCCAAACCGGTGCCAGCGTGCTGTGATTGTTGGCGCGCTGCTCACATCCAAAATGCTGTTCCATTACGCACGGTGCAAAACACGCCGAAAATGAGCGAAACTTTGGCTGGGAGGTGTACGCGAACCCGCAGGTGAGGAAAAAAAAGGTCCCCGCCTGGTGTCCCGGGTCACACACACAACATGACGAATGCTCATGACGGCGGGGGAGGGGAAAGCGCGAGGCGAGATTGGGCTGGATGGATCCTCGTCATTCTTTCGTACCCACACCGGTCCTGTCGAATATTTCTCGCAGTGACGCCAATTAGTCAATTTACTGTTAGGTAATTTAAGCTTCACCTTTCCTCCCCGGCACCCGGCAGGAGCCGTTTTTTTTGCCGTCCGTGTTTGTAGGTTGGTGTCTGGTGGGTTATTGTATCTCAACGCTTTTTTTGTGTGTGTTGTTGTTTTCGAGTTCCCATCTCCACTGTGCGAATTTCTCCCACTTGCGGCTCGATCGGTTGATTATTGAAAAATTTTGGTTGCCAATTTCTTCGCACAACCCGCTCAATCCCCGCGATATACCAAACACAACCGTAAATGAAAAGCAAAAAAAAAAAAATCACACGAACCAACAACATTCAAAACCCATCAGGTCAGGCAGATGCCAACGAAAGTCCCTCCAGGATGACGTACGACGGATTCGAACTTCGATCTTTCCACTGTCAGCGAAACCCACCCACCACCGACCGCACCT
>JXWZ01003410.1:0-10139 GCA_000956215.1 Anopheles farauti No. 4
TCGTTACGGTTGCACCCATTCGCAACCGCAATTTCCCACCACGCAGAGCTGGAAGGAAGCAGCAATAGGTCGATCGGCGATACGCCGTGGCACCGTGAGTGAAAAGTGAAATGATTTCCACATCAACCCCCGCACCCGGCTACCCACCTCGCGTCGGGTGCATTGTGCAGTTTGCAATGATGGCATTCCAATTCTATGTTTGCTGATGTAAGAGACACACCGATGTTTGCGGAAGTAGAAACGTTTAAGTCGAATGATATTGTACGATAGTATTCGAAGATTTTCCTGGATATTTTCATGGATACTCCTAATGTCCACAACTAACTAACCCTTCAATGGAACGTTTATGCTCTCGTTTATCATCACCCAACTTGTTAAACATATCTCCCCGTTTGCAATACATGCTGTAACACTTACGGCGCACTGTTCCGAATCCTTCCGCATCGGACCGTGTGCGTAACGCCACCCGGTTGGGATCTCGATGATATGTCCTCCTTGCCGTACTTCAGCTGCTTCGCGTTGCGTTACGCACTTCTGTGCGAGAGACCCACATCCGAGCCGGTGCGAGGCGCAAAATCACCAATCCGTGTAAATGGCCGCTCATGTGTTCCAAAAATCAAACCGAAGAAAATAAAAAGATCCCACACGGCCGGTCGGTGCTGCCCGTACAATCGTAACCGATTTGTACCGTCGAGCGCAATTGCCCGAATCCGACACTTCCCAGCGAGCGTAACCGACCCAGTAAAATGGCGCCATCTCCCTTCCCCCAAGCGTCACCAGCCATCGGTGCGGCGTTCGAGATTTTTAAAATGCATACCGGTTGCGTAATTTTCGGAGACGCCGGCCACTGCCACGAACGCACCACCTGCAACCGGCACCGGTGTGGCAAGCCCGGCAATTTTCATCCTGAAAGTCGAACGAAAAATGCGGAACAGTCGCATTCGGTGCCCCGAAAACCGTTCGCAACTGGCAACTACAACACGGGCCGACGAGCAAATGCGTTCCCACTTCACTGATTCGTCAACCTCACCCCCTCCCCACCTCCGGCGCCGGGGGACGGTACAGGAAAAATCGCGGTTAAATGGACGCACTGACAAAATTTGAAATGGAAAATAGGCAAACCGGGCGCGTGGATGGAACCCGCCGGCACCCAACACGCGAACCGTGGCCGAGATCGGAGATGAATTGTAATACAAATAAGCGATTTGATCGTTACGTAATTGCCGTCCCCGAACCGCGAGCGGCTCCGCTCGTGGCTGGCAGGAGGAAACACACAGCCGCAAGCGCACGAACGAAAGCCAAAGGAAGCACACGAAGAAAACGGCACCGATAGACCTGCTTTCCAGTTCATTTTGGGGGGTTGCGCTTTGGAACACTGGGACGCGGACATAAAGCCGCTCGAAATATTATTATGTCACAGCCCGCTACGCAGCGTCCGCTGAGACTAAGACCGTCAAAACGCGCCGTCGTGGCACACTACGCTTTTTTCGGTTTCGTTCCTCCACCACTACTCTGAGTGACAGCTGTTGCTGCTGCTACTGCTACGGCCGCTGTGGAAGCTGTCATTAAACAAGAGTGTGTGTGTCAAGCGTGCTACTTAATTCGGCACTCGCGCTGACGGTTTTATTCTAATCATTTTATATCATTTTTTTTAAAGATAGATTCAAAGTCGGTACTCAATCAAGATATCTTAATATAGTTCATTTTCATTTTTGCTCAAGTCAGAGAACCGTAACCGGAACGGTCAACGTAACCCTTTCCAGTATGGACTGTCAAAAAAAAAACACGCTAGTCCATTATTTGTCGACCGTTGCATGTAGCGAATTGCTTTGAACCACGTCAAGCAACACCGAAGCCTATTGACATCGTTTCTTTCTTCTGTCCGCCATCATCACCATCTGGAACTGCCGTGCCATTTCGATTCCTCTTCCTAGTAGTACCAAATCTGCGCCCGCCTCTGTCGTCGCCGTGCAATGAAGGCTTAATCTAGGCTAATGCGGGACACCATGCTGCCGCCGCCGTTTGACGTTTTTCCCTGCGGCAGCACGCGGCTGTGAACTTTCACTTTTATTCGCGCAGCTTCGGCAGCGCAGCGGACACAGGAATCAAGGAAGCATGAGCAGCACGAGAGCAAGGTGAAGCTTGCAGACCTTCTCGTAACCTACTCCCCACCCCGAAAACCAACCGCGAGAGCAGTCGTGCGGCGGATTCGATCGTTCCCCATGCGCCATGTAAATGTCTGGAAACCAGGAAATGGATGAAGCACGAAGATTTATTCATTCTTTCCACAGTGAGTGTGTTGCAAGCGATGCCGATTGCACAACGGTTTGCCAGCGCGAGGTATGCCAACGTGCAATAGCCCCGACGGGAGTAGAACTGCATATCCCTCGTCAGTGTTTCCGAAGCGCCCAGGACAAAGGCGCTTTTTGGGTCAAACGAAGCGTACAGAGCCGCAGGGAAGTGGAGTTCTTCGCGTGGTCCGAGACAAACGCCTGAGCGAGACACATTTGAGTCCTCCCTGAAGTCATGGTTAAGTAACCGATGATACCCGTGGATGCCGGTTAAGAAGATGGTTTCTTTTTGTGCGAGGAAATAGCACCCAAAAGGTTACCGATTAGATTAATTCTCTCCCAATGGCGTTTAGAAGATCATCCCCAAAGTAAAACCACACAGCACTGTTGCAATTACCTCACGCTCGGGCAGAAGCAAAAACGTAATCTTTCACATGCTTCACGATTACCAAACCTCTTCACTTCCTCATTTCCCTCGCATCACATTTCCAGATGCGTGTGCGCGTGCGGAGAGCAGAGCGTCGCAGGTCGTGGTTAGTTATCCAACTACCTGTTGCGAGCCGGGTTGGATCACCAACTAGTTCCAGCGCGCCAGCGCACCAGTCCATGGAAGTGGAAAGGGCCTTTTGGGTGGCGTGGTTCGAGCCTCGAGAATCGAGGCCTTCTTTCACCTACTTCCACGAGAGAGCGTAGGAGCAGACGCCGGCCCGATCCGTAACCGATCGAATGGTTTCGATGTGGATTATACAATCCCGCCACATGTGGAACCAGGTTTGGTGCGGCGCGGCATGTTCACTCACGATCTCGTTCGATCGAGACTTCGGGTTTGCAGGTGAGGCGCCTAGATTGGGTAAAGGAACAGGCCATAATTCTTACGAGAGCACCGACTGTGGACCACGCACCGCAACCGGAAGGCAATAAGCCATGCTTGTTCGCGCGTTACGTAAACCGTAGGTGCTTCTGCAACTATAGCTTGCAATTTTGCACTATTTTACGGAGATTAATGACGGCAGCATTACGTGTTTTTCTGATGACTGCTTGAACGATTAACGTGCTGTTCAAACTTCTTTTGAAATGCCTTCTCAGCAATCATGGATTCTCACCCGAATCCTCTCTGTACATGTTTACTGGAGGTCGCTTTGGAGCATACCACCAATGCGGAGTCGTTTGCGCTAGGATGCGTCACTGTGCAATCGACTTATCGCACCAGGCCTGAACACCGGAATTGCAGGTCATGCACAAACCTCGATCCCTTCGCGCAAATACGCTACCGATCCGGGTACCATCCGGGAGCTCAACGGACCATCATGATAAACTTCACCGGCAGCCTAGTGATACCGTCGTTCCGGCTAACCAACCTGCTATAATTACCCGCACGCACGCACACCCGAACCTCCCTTATCAGATAAGATTCGCAATGCCCAATTGACCCGCGGTAAATTTTGGGGCTTACTGCTTGTTTGAGACGTTTTACTGCTACCGGAGCGCTCGGAACTGCCGCGGTGGAAATCCCGAAACTGCGCAGACATCCCCCCGGACCGGAGTCCGGATGTAATGGGTCCCGTAGGAGCCTAAAATAGACCATGGTATCTCAGACGGATTGGTTCCATGTCGGTGTATCGCTACCCGATTCCGAATCTGTTCGATACCGATCCCTCGGTACACGCGTTCCGTTTATTGGACACCGCGTGGACGCGAGATTTTGATGGTTTCTTTTCGGTAAAGCTAGCACGGCGAGCGAGCCAGTGCTGTCTTATTATCGTTTGCGAATCTTATCAGAACTAGACTTCCTACTGACTGCGGCTCCAGGCCCGATACACTTGCTCCCTCGAAGTACGTTTTACGCATGGGCATCACATCCACTGACCGGCAGTACCGCGCGCACACCCCGCGAGATAAAGGTGAAGGGCGTGAGAAATAGACTGATCAATACAATGGGCAGCATACGCACGTGCGGCCACCGGGTATGTGTTATCAGTTCAAAGTTGTTTTGCAACATAAACGGAACGGTAATCGTGAGTAAGGATCTGGTCTGTCGCGCTCATTGCTCAGTTCCAGAGACATACCCAGACGGTGGCGCACATTGTAAGTTATCTTCCGAAGATTGTGTACACGGGGTTCAGAGTGATCCAAGTTTTGTGCGTTGGTCATTCCGTAGTGTATGTTTCTTGACCAAATACATCGATTCGCGTGAATAAACAATGAAGTTCTTTGGATCGTCCGCAGACTTCCGTCGTACACATCAACCGCGTTATCTGCCATCTTCACAGTCTGTTCGTAACGTTTTCACACCGCTTGCATACTTGCACGGTAAGTTTTGGACGGCTGGGAATAGAGCATAGAATCAAACGACGTAACGGTGGCCATACCGATTATGCCATGTCTTATGCTCCACGCTCCAACATTTGCACGCCACGCCAACTGCATTCGTCCGGCAGCAGTGCATGAAGCAACAACAAAAAAACACACACTCACAACAAACAGCAACCGAATGCAACCGCTCCACACGACCCTGTCCGTGCGGATTATGCAGTGACTTTTCCAGCGTTTCGGGGTTTCAGTTGCGCAGCTCGCATTTGCAGAGTTGGCTTTCTTCTTTCACCACCTTCCGTGCGGGTGTTTCGCACGGCGGCGAATCTTCTTGTGGCTGGTTGTGGTGTGGTGTACTCTTCACACCGTACCCGAGCCGGTGCCGCCAGCGGCGATCGGCATCGATCGTCGTTACGTCGATGATGCGCTCGCAAACTGGCGGGAAAACATGGAGATATAGAAAGACCGACAGGTAAGAACGTGTATAAATTATGTCTGACTTAATTACGCACCATTCGCGACCCGTATGCGTCTCCGCCCGACCACATTCTTCCATTCCACTTTTACTTTCACCGCCACCAGCACCCACCAGCCAGCGGTGGGTGGCAGTAGGGTTGCATAACTGCAATAACCCAGATCCGCACGTAAGAGTGCCCGGTGCACTCGTGCAATTCGGGCCAAGAGTTCTTTTCCTGCTTGCGGTTGCGTTTTCTGCTCGAATTACACTCTCGTTACGAATCTCCAATAAGGAAGCCGCGGTACTTCTGCGCCGGCATGCAAACGTGCCAGATATATCAAAGGTTAGACACCTGTTCAATAGGGCCGTTGGCTTTCTCTTTGAATAACCTTTGATCGGGGTTTCATCAAGCAGATTATCAAGCGCTACATTTCGGTCCATCCGTTATCTACATTGCTTAATTGCTTTATGAGACATAGGACATGGGGATATTTTGAGGATGTAGTAGGTTGACGTACTCTGCTGTGATAACTGAGCAGTTCTGAGATAACAGAGCAGGAAGGGAAATATAGACCGTCGCGGATATGAAGACCGTGCCTTATTAGTCTTTAAGAAGGGTGATTTGATGGATTATCAAGACTGATTTTTTTCGACATATTTTTCTTTGCACATTTCTTTGCTCCGGTTATAGATTTCTTCATAACCACCGGCGATCAAGACCCACAAAAAATCACGCCAAACGTTGGTGTTTGATGGGGAAGCCTGTGCATCTCAGCTGGCGCTCACTTTTTGGCAATTTGATTTTCCTTCTCTACCACCTAGTGCGCACGGTAATTATTTTTGCTATTTGCAGGTGATGTAACTACGCGATGATGTCTTCCAGCCACCTTCACCTGAGGGCATATCCACAGCCGGCAAAAAAAACGCATTTTCACCATCATTTTCCACCCAGAGCACACATACTCAACCCGTAAATGATGCTGCGCGTGTGTGGTACTGTGCGTCTGAAGAAATGCAAATTTGGGCCAGTAAATTTACGGGCCATGATCATTTCGTTTTCGTTTCCCAGTTCCCTCCGGTGGATGCCATCTAGGGCGGGAGATGAATGGATTCTTCAAGTCGAGAGTGTTTTTTTTTTTCTTCTGGGAAATGTGTTTTCTTTCATGCGCAAAAAAATACATTGTCCAA
The DNA here is from genome assembly GCA_000956215.1 of Anopheles farauti No. 4. Taxonomy (NCBI): domain Eukaryota; kingdom Metazoa; phylum Arthropoda; class Insecta; order Diptera; family Culicidae; genus Anopheles; species Anopheles farauti No. 4. Next base: position 6,247 of record JXWZ01003410.1, read on the forward strand.
TACTCGGAATTGTGGGAAACTTTCCCAAGCGCTTCTTCAATACCGGAGGGGTGAAATATGCGATGAAGTGTTACGGCACGACCACGTGGGTGGATGTAACCTGAAGAAACTGGAGCAAAAACTGCAAGTGAACAAACAGTGGCAACTGATTGATAAGTCGGCCGGTGATGTAATTGGGTGACTTACCCGATGCAACAACGATCGCCTTATTGTTGAAAGAGCAGAGAACTTACCGTCTCTGTGAGCGGCATAATTTCTTCCGCGTGAGAAGATGCCTAAAAGTTGGCAGTGAACCTTTCTTTCACACAAATCACTTAAATTGTTACGTCAAATATAACGAACTATATGCAAGAAGTATTCACAGGATTCTAACACAAACTTGTAAACCTTTGTCAAAAACTTACTTTCCACATACCGCAGAATGTTGCTCGTACAAAAAAATATCTCTGATCAATATTGCCAATCATTGATAATATGCTAATCAAGGTGCAGGAAATTCCTCCCAGCCCGAGGGGAAGTATACGTACAACGGTGTATACGCCCAACATAAACACCTCTACGTGGACGGCGTTTCGCACGCTGTGTATGTGTTCGATTTATTTTTAAACACCCCGTTTAAACACACGGAAACGAACGGCCATTACACTCCGTTAGCAGCGCGCGCGTTACCTCTTTACGTTTCCTCTCCCCCCCTCCGTCGCATGCGTTGTCATTCGTTGTCGCAACTGTTGCGCCGCTTTTGTTGTTGCTATTATTCCCGCTGTGTTGTCATCTTCGCGACGCGGAAGCAAGAAAATTTCCGGGAAGAGAGAACGCCGCGCGCGCGAGACGTTCTGGGTGAGATTGATGTTGGATCAAGCACACACGCACACACGCACACACAGTTACCGGACTTGTATTGTGTGTTTCGTCTTCCCATTCTCCCGCATCGCAGAACTGCTAGACCAGGTGGAGCGAATCAACGAAGGAATTATGAAATATCGGGTGAAAATTCACGATTCAATTGGCAACACAGCTCAAGTATTACTTTTAATTCTAAAACTGGCCATTTATTTTGTAGATTTGCTTTAAAAATGTTCATAAAAAACCTTCTAAAACTGCCGTACACATGAAACGCACAAATGTTTACATTCTCTCCGGAAATCAAATCGCAGCACGTTGAACGCGCTCTCTGGGGTACGAGAGAGATTTAACTTCCTCCTGTACGGAGCAAAAGAGAGCGCGTTATGTGAGCTATTGTAGTACAGTACTGTACAACAGTAAACCGACAGTATTTGGGATATCAATAACGATAATTTAATCTTCACTGAAATGAACATTATCAAATTGTACATAAAATCATTTACATTTTGTTTTTTAATAAAACAAGTGACTTTACTCCGAATATTTTGGAACAGATGGAAAATATTTTTACCCATCGAAAAGAGTCGATTTGTCGAAAAGAGTCAGAAAACGAAACAAGAATCGTACAGCTGCGTGTACGTCGTGCACTGTAGCAAACGAATTCACGGCAAACGCACGCCCGCCACGCTTTTTCTCTCGCTCTGAATTATCTCTCGCACACTTGTCCCGGCGAAGAAGTTTCGCCGCCTCGGCCGACGGTTCGGTTCCACTCGGCTGTCAATTCGAACGCGGCGTACGAAGCGAACGGAGTGTTTTCCTCGCCCGTGTGCTGCTGTGAACGCGCGCCAACAACACAAAAACACTCCCGAGTGTGTCGTGTGTGGTACGCTCCGTGAACACTTAACGATTTTTCCGCATTCGAATAGGCTCGGTGCAAATTGTTGAAGAATTTCCAAAAGCGCGCAGTTTTTTCTACAGCACATCTTGTTTACACAAAAAGGTACAGTGTTTCGGCGGACTGTCGTCTTTATCTAGTTTTTTGTTGACAAAGTGTGGTTAGTATTAAGCAGGAAAAGAAGCAAACAGTGTGTGTTCGGAGGAAGGTGTGTTATGTGTGCGAGCAAAAAATAATACACTACCCCGTGTGTGAAATACTCACCCGAAAAACCGGTTTTTGTGGAGAACAACCGGGTCGCTGCTGCTGTAAAGCTCTTCAACCCGGAAACCCTGCCTTCCGTGAGTTTGTGTGTGAATGCGAGTGTTTGGTGTGACGCACACGGAAGGAAATGTTTGCCGGTGTCAAGTGTCAGCTCGTTGGTGCGAACTACTAACACAACCGAGACCCCGTGTGCGCCCGCCATTTCTCGGCTCGGCTGCTGCTACTACTACTACCGTGCTCAACCATCATCATCTTCCTGCTGGTGTGATCTTGGGGCCGTTTTTTGGATTGATCGCTACCGTCCGGAGACGCCGCCATTTGTGCCCGATCAGCATCCGAGTGTTCGTGTGCGCTAGTACAATTCGTTGTACTTTTCCGCGCTAGCAAAACTGTTAGTGTTGGAAGCTAAAAGAAGTGATGCCGAATGTGCAAAGAAAGTATTGACGCACCAGGAAGGATATTTGAACCGATTTCAGCAGTGGCGCAGTAGGCTGTGCACATTGAATTCGCCGCCCAAAGCGCGTCTTGAGTGTGTTTGGTTGTGTGCGCACAAGAAGCAACATTTTTCCGTTCACCACGAGTTGAAACGGAAACGCGCCGGTAGTTGGAGCAGCGAAAACAACACACCGGAAACAGGAACAACCGCCGACCGGTTGCTTCACCTGCTACCGACCGTCAAGACAACACTGTTGACACACATACGCACCGTACCGAGCAACGCACACATAGAGGGCGAAAGACACGCACCAGAAATACGTATCATTTTTTTGCTAACGGCGCGTGTATTTGTACACAGTATTAAACCCAGCCGATCAAGTGTATGCGTAGCCCCTGTGCGTTTGAGTTGTTCCGTTTCCGTTCCGTGCTTAATTTTTCCTTCCGGCGGTTTTTCCCCTTTCAGATAGAGAAGGAGTGTGAAAACAAGAAGCTAAAAAGCAAGTGTGTGTGTGTTTTTGTGCGAGTTGTGCGTGTGATGTGTTGCATTGGCCAAAAGCAAGAGAAAACAGAGCAAGTGTAGAAGCGTGTGTGTTAAAGTGTATGTGTGTTTCTTGCTTTTTTGTTGTTGCCCACAAGCACAAGTGTGATTTGAGTATTGAAACAAGCAGCAGATATTCCGTCTTCCGCCGACCCCTGCTCAGCCGTTCTGCAGGACGAAACACAGAAAATCAGCCTCTCTCGGAGGTGATGTTTTAGTGTGCGACGTGCCCAGAGCCGACCCGAGCACAGGAGGAAGCAAATCCGGCAAAAACCCGGCACTGCGTCTTGGATTGGAGCGCGCGCGTTACCCTTAGCAACCGGAAACGGAGACAGCTGAAGGACTTTCCGTGAGATATATACAGAGCGAGCGAGAGAGAACAGAAGAAAACAGAGATTCTTGAATGTAAAGCAACAAGTTGCTTTGACTGAAACTTTGAGGTAAGTGTGATTTACAAAGCCGATCTAACTGATGCTGGTATCCTTTACTACAGTCTCACCACACAACACCACCCGGCATTAGACAATGACAATTATCACCCGGTGGAAGTGTTAAACTACAGTTTACACGCTTCCCTCCACATGGAAATTATGCGGGAAAACTCCTCCGTCAAACGGACACCCATGCTTCTCTCTCAAAAGTGGTGGAGGGGGGGGGGGGGGGGGGGTTTTTTTTCGATATAACAACAAAAGCGACTCATTTGAAACCCGCGGATCCGACGGAACCGAAAAACGTACGGAAAGAAGCGCGTCGCCAGCGTAAATTTGAATAATAAATTATGATTGATGAGATTGCCTCTCTGGTCGTCCGACGGCAGAGCACAGTGATAGGCGAATGGGGAGAGGGTGAGAACGAACACACACGAAAAAAAACCCCGCCGCGACATTTCATTTCGCGTTCGCACGCCGGTCTCGT
>JXWZ01003411.1:0-21001 GCA_000956215.1 Anopheles farauti No. 4
GTAGTAGTAGTAGTAACGAAAGCACGCGCGATGCTTCGCCCGGAAAAGGGGAGCGAAATTATCCTCTTCACTTGTAATGCAAGTTATTTGCCTGGCTCGTGAGCATCACAAAACACATTGTTCGCTGTTTGCAGGTGTAGGTGTGGGTGTATCCCTTTTTTGCTCCCGTGTGCGGCGTGCGAACGGAGATAAGTGATAATAATTTCATTTGCAGTCGTTTAGATGTGTACGATGCGACCGGCCCGGGCTTTGTCGCCACCAGCACCGTCGAGCGGTTTCTTATCCTCTTTATCTTTTTTTTTTCTTTTTGTTGGCCTGAGGACACTAATTGTGAGCTATTGCCCGGATGGGTGCGTGGCGTATTCCGTATTCCGGTGAAATACTATCTTCACGCTCGTACGGCATCATTCCACCGAAAGCAATTTCGGTCGTAAATTCGAAACAATCTACACGTAATTGTGTGTCATTATTTTGTTTTCATGCATTGTGTAATGAATAATAATTTGAACCATTTGAAGGTAGTGCTAATGTTGTGAAGAAAAATAAAACATTCTATTCTGACCAGAGTGAGTAAATAATGTACTTGTTTCAATATCACTTTTGGCTGATTTTAGTACGAAAAATGTGCGCCTAAAAGTATGCACATTTTGTACGATTAATACTTTATCTGCGCGAATAAATTGATGAAAAAACTTTATTTTTGTATTACTACGAAACTTTCTCAAACCAAAAACTCCAACGAATCATCAAAAGAAACATTCTCGCGATTTACTTGTAATGGAGCACAATTACGTTTCTGAAGCACGCTCACTCTGGCTTCACCGTCACCGAAGCCGCGCAGCATATTTTAAACAAATTATAAACTTCATAATGGAAGTGCAAAATACGATCAAGTCGGCGATGGGGCAACTATCCCATCAAACAATCACGCCCGAGCGCTTCGCGACGAAGCTAAGTAACAAGCAAGTAAGTAAGTAAGTAAGTAAGTAACAACGATCATATTTTTCTCCCGTTCACTCCTACCGCCGTCCTAACCAATCACTGCTACGAGTGCTACGAACCTGTCGTTTTCTTTCGTTAAAAATTTGCTAGAAAAAAAAACACCCAGGCCACCGGCACTCGATGGTTTCATAATCCATTTTCCGTATTTTTCCAGCCACTTGCTGCACCGCACGCTCGGTGACACAAACCCGACGCGTCACGCGGCGAAGGATGAAAAAGTTGCACGTTATAAAATTAATTAAAATTCCTCACACAAAACGTCAGGCGGCGCGCGGCCGGTCAGGTGGTGAAAGTGGTGGAACTAAATAAAAGATCACAACTTTCGGTAGAACGCAACGAGCAGACGATAAGGTGGTCGATAACACCCGGCCGAAGATGGTCGGTTTTATGGATGAAGTGGTTGGTGGTTTTCTTTTTTCCTCTTTTGCCCCCTTCCCCCTCGAACCGTCTTATCACACGAAACAACAACAAGCCAAGGAGTCATCGGCATTCAATATTCACTTCTTCACTTCTTAAAGACTTCCTATTCACCAGTTAGTTAGTCCAACCGAATATCCTGCCTCGCGGCCGGACAATGAAACAAATAATTAAAATCAAAATCATTAACTCCCTCGACACGTTGGAGGGACCATCGGTACGGCCCCACCGGCACGAGTCTTTATGGCCAAAGTGCAGGCAGAGATGGCAAAAAATTAATGATCCACGCGATTGGATAAAGTAACCTTCGTGCGCCCGTTTCTCCAGCCCGGCGCGCTAAATTGGATGGAACTGCTCGAAGGCAAAATGCAGATGACAGCAGACTGGCCCGAAAGATGACGATAATGATGCCACCCGGTGGTGATGATGAAGATGATTATTATTACCGTTCGATTCCGGCCCTGCTGACGTGACGCTGGTCCAACAGCACTCTGGTGTGGTGGCAACGGTGTAGTGGGAATAATCTCTTTGCTTTCGAATTCTTTCCTTTTCTGCTGCTTTCGCAACCGTTCGAGAGCTTTTCGCTCGAGCTTACTTATCTTTTATGCGTTTTAAGTTCGCTTTTTGTTTCTTGTTTCATAACAAGAAACTCATTTTGCTCACGTTCACTTACTTAGGATGCCGGTGTAGTTGGGAGGCATATTTTTGGTCTACCTTTTTTCGCTCATTACTTGCGCTTCGGTTCCCGTACACTCTTAAGTGACCCGAACAGAGACGGAATCAAATCGGGCGGCGTCATTTTTCTAAAATGGAGAGCAATGGGGGTTTTGCTTGGAAAAAATTCCGATTTTCGTGACGTGCCAGAACACTTCGCATAATTGTTTCCAACAGCGTAGTAGGCTGATTTTTGTCGTCAAGGTGGGGAGGGTTGCAAGCTATTTTATAAATTCAAAGCTTTTTTTTAGGATATGTGCATTAACAGTATTAAATTTGTATTTTTTGCATTCATATTCCAAATATATTCTTTTATATATTCATAAATCTCTAATTGAATATCATTTCAGATTAATTTCCAAATCTCTGCGTCATAAATGATATTCATTCAATCGATGTTTTTGTTTAACCTAATTTCCGCCTGAATGTATGCAATTTATGTCACTTTATCAATCATGCGTACGAAACAGAAGAGGCCTGTTCAAAACATTATTTCTTGCGACAAACTATACCAGAAACAAAAATATACCGAAATTCAGAATTGACATTTGAACAGATTTTAAGTTTAACTTAACAAACTTTTCCATTACTTTCCATCCTGGCAGACCAGAAAAATGTGCTCTCGCCTAAAAAATAAACTACCCAAAACCCTCACACATCCGCAAACCGTACCGTTATACGTATGCGGAAAACTTTCGCCTGGGGAAATTTATTTTTCCGTTTATATTTTTTCAAGCACCTTGTTTTTCTTTATATCACCCGTTCACCGGCGCTGCTCCCGGTGGGCCATTTCAAGCAACGAAAACGGGCCCGGGCAAAAGCACCACCGCGCGTGGCGTAGTTTTGCTTTAACGCTTGCTGAAATCTTTTTGCGCCATCAAGCGGCCGACAGCCTAAGCGTATGCTTTATGCTCGGTGTGCGGGAAAAAAACCCTCAGAAAGAAAACCTGCCTACTGCCTTCATTGCCGCCTGCTTCGGGAAGCGAAGGCTTTCTTCACGCCTGGAGAGACAAGAGAAGTGATTCGATGGCAGCCAAAAAAAAATAAGAAAAGCATTCCTTCCTCCCCCTCCTGAAGGCTCAATCCCGGAAAACGGCCAAAACTAAGACCTTCCGGTCCGGATCGGACCGAAACCCGGATTGGTTGTGGAAGCGGAAGGGAATGGTTTGCAGAAAGTTTCAGCCACCCGGCTTGTGTTTCTAACGCGACTCGGGTGGCTGCCTTTTGCTGGGGCTGCTCTCTAAAAAGACAGTACAGTCAAAAACGAACACATGCCGGCACGTTCCGAGCCCGTCAGCGTCACCGAAAATGGGAGATGAGATGGATTCGGAGTGAAAGTTTTTGCCCTGCAAATGAATGAACGAGTTCAAGCGGACGGCTGCGATTGGGAGGGTGGAGTCGTGTTTCGTACGCGCTTCCGAGACGCGTTTCGTATCGTGCAGTGTTTTTTTTTTTTTTTGCTCCCTCACAAAACCACTCATTGTACACTGATAATGGAACCGTTGATGCCGGTGGAGATCCTCCGCGAACCGGTCCGTCGAAATGATCCCCGGAATCGGTTCACGAACCCATCAGAAGCACGCCCGGATGTGCCCGGAAGCATTCCGGCTAAGGAAGTTGAAGCCAGTAAATGAAGTGATCGGATTATTAGCTTTCCAACCGATACATGTGATACGGTGCGATGGGAGGGAGCACGAAGAAAAACACGCTCATTTCGACTGGGTACGGCGGGAATTCTTGATTTCCTCATCGTGTTTCCGATTTTTCGCCCGTCTCACTCTCAGCTCCGTTTCGCTTCGCTTCAGGCGGTGGTATTTGTTTGCCAGCGGGGTTTTTGCTCCGGAGACCGGAAAAAGCGGGCCAAACACGGCCTAGATTCGTGTGCCTTTTTTTTTTCGTCTTTCTGCTCCCATCTGTGCGCCTCGGAACTGTGTCACTTCATGAATGATCATCGGAAAAGTTACATGATAAGCTCGGTGCTAGGCTGGGTGGTTCGTTTTTTTTCTTTTTTTTTTGCCCATCCAACTTTACGCTCGCGACTCGGAAGAAAGGAAGTAGCACGAGATCTTAGACAAATCAGCCCGGATGGAAAGTTGTGCAGTTTGAGGCAAAGTTTGTAGTACGGGGTTTATTATTCACCAGCTCGCGGGATTGCTTCGGCGCCGAAAAACCCCCGGCGCCAGTTGTTACCACAATATCGCGAGATGATCCGCGTTTATTAAATCGAAAAAGTTGCAATAATAGGTTATGGTTGAATGGGGTGCTTGGTTTTAGCGCCACTTCGTTTACCTGTAGTGGTGCAACGACGTGTCGCGTAATCACGTTTGTTAAAGTGTTTTTACGGTGGGAAATATGAAGCAGCAGGAACCAGAATCTTATTTAATTTTATTCAATATGTTTTGAGTCTATCAAACTCACTTCATCAGCCCCAATACTATTCAGCACTCAAAAATTCTAGTACAAGAACCTTTATTTAATATTATGATCAGCAAGCTTCCCTTACATTATTTACTGAACTGAATTTCGAACTCCATTTAAAGCCACTTTTGTGTGACAATAAAACGACCGTTAATTATCCTAAGAGGTCCATTTTAATGGGCACTAATCATTGCCTACTTCGACTCAGCAAAAGAGTATACGATTTGTATTCTTTCAAACGAACCAACCACCAACTCAGCATGTAAAACCACGGTCTCTATTAACCGTGGGTTGCCCTTTTCGGTAATGGACACGGAATGGCCAGTACCTGGTAGCGTTGCAGGCAATTAGTCCATCCGGAATCTAATCCTTTTTAAATTTCCAACCATTCTAAAGTCGTAAAAGAAGTTAAAGTTATTAGTCGCTGTTTCACTCACCTCACTCGGACGCTACATTTCGGTAGCGTTTCGATTCGGTCTCTAAAGGAAACGTTCTTCTCAGCTCACCTCCATAAAAGCTAATCCATTTCGATTAAACATTAATGCGGAGGGTGCAAAAAAAACCTTTTTTTAAAGCAACTCACCGCCTACTACTGATAGGGTAGGGTGCATCGAAAAAGGTAGCGAATAAATTGCTCCTCAAACGGTGCGCGTTTTGAGGCCGGGCAGGAAAAGGCCGGGCTCCATGTTCGTAATTGTAATTAAATTATTTGCCCATACTCCACCGGTGGCGGGCATCATAAAACCCCGAAAAATTTACCTGCCACCGCTACCGCTTTCCCACGCCGTGCGGGCTCGATGGGTATGATAATTTTCAATTATAGCTAACCCTTAAAATCTTTTACCCGTAAGTCATCGTCCTAAGTGACGCTGCAATAAAACTGATCACCGTCGGTCGCTGCCTACCTGAGCCGCACGTGCTTCCTCACCTATCTTATCAGCTATGCATTGGATTACGAAAATGGATTCGCGAGGGAAGATAGCGGAAAAGATAGAGCAAAAGAGAAAGAGAGGAAGAGTAAAAAAAAAACGAGCGCCATCGTTTTCCATTTCCGAGGTCCGCTCTATTCGACCAGAAATTGACTCCGGCAGGCGTTTGGAATGGAAAAATTATGCACGAAAAGGTAAGCAAAACCGTGGCTACCGGTGCCCCGTCCGATGGGCTTCAGTGCCAATGCAAAGGACACCCTCAATTCACCTTCCCGTCTGCCAAACGAGAGAACGCACTTTCCGCAGCGCAATCTTCTCCGGCCGTGTCATTCACGCGGTTCCGGATTTCACAGGCTCACGTCCCGGGCCGAGATTTGGGCCGAACCGGGTTCGTCCCACGTCACGACGCTTCAGAGACTTTGCAAAGAAACGGGGGGGGGAAACGGCTGAAACGAATCTTTTCCCCCGGCGAGATTAATGCAAACAACTAGCAAAAAGATGGAGGAAAAGCGACCGCATCTTGCAAATCATTCCAACGGGAAGTTACTCACTCGACAGTGAAATGCCAAAGCAAATGAGAAAAGTTGCATATCTCACGATAAAAGTACAATCTCCAGCGCTCCATCAACGACCGCGAAGGAAGCCGGGAAGCCAAAGGGTAGGGCGGGAGCTGATGCGGGCACTGTGAGCTTAATTTTTCACCGATCACTCAGATTGTGCTTTCGTCGCTGTTTTCCGCGGGGACACCGTTTCGTACCACTACCCCATACACACAGCCACACATTTTGCCGAACGATTATCGCGTCGCTTTTCATTTTCACCATTTGCAGCTCGGATACGCGGGTGAGCGATCGTGCCCGCCACTTTTGCCGCACAATTTTGACACGTAATTTTTCATTTTTAATACGATTTTTATTGAACCCAACTCAAACAAAAGTGCGCTGCAGACGCCCGGGGAGTGGAGGGAGGGGGTGGTGGTGTTTGAAAAATGATAAACCCCCGGCAAGAGTGAGATGCAATAAAACGAAACGAACGGGCACGCAAAACCAAACTTAACCCTTCCGTTCCCGGGATAAGTAAATGAGATGCACTGACAATTTTGCGGAAGCGGCAGACGAGAAATGAGAAACAAAAAAAAACTTCACAACTCTGTTTTTGGTCCCTCAGAGAAAGGATGAGCAAGTATAGTTTGTTTTTTTTTTTCTCTCGTTTTAGCATTCCTATTTTAATGTTCTACTGCGCTCTATCCGCTTCACACCAACATGAGGTCAAGGGGGAGGGGGGGTGTTTGCGGCGGGTAAATCCTTCAGCAAATCCGGATCGTTTGTTTTCGCGAGGATAAAAATATACCCCGTCACTATCACGCGCGGTAAAGGATTATCAGCTATGGCGGAAGTGCATAGAACTGATGCTGGGATGAACTTTCCTTCTAGCGTACTTGAAGGAAGGGTGCTTATTTGCTATGTGGGTTCGAAGGACTCTGGTCTAGACTGGTGTTATCAATGTCGTTTTATAAACATATTCGTTCTATTTTAATCACTAATATACCCTTTTTTAACTTAACTAAAGTTTTTTTTTATTTAGCATTCATTTACTCAAAGATGTTTAGAAAAAAATGATTTCTTTGAACATGTTATAAGTAATCTTTTTGCTGCGTTTCAACTCTACAAATTATTAGTGTAGTCAAATAATGGTGCTATAAATTGCTGAAAAGTTTCAATACATGAAACGTGCTATAGCACCATCCAATCACTTTGGCAGTAAGAAAATGAATAATTTAAAATTATTTTTTGCTAGTTGTCGATCATAATATTTTTCTTTATTTAAAATTATAGGAAATTATTTTAAGATTTTGTGGCACCAAGCTCTGAAAAAGGTTACAATTTTGCAAGTTTCAACTACAAATTAAAATTCTAATATATCGTGTGGTACCATCTAGCGGGAAGATGAAAAAAATAAATGTTCAAAGGTTATGCTACAGTTCTAGTTAATAAAATGTAAGCCCATTCGAAAATATAAATCATAATATTTCGTTTCAGCATACTTTCTCTCAAGAGAATCTGATGCACGAAACTAGTTTAATCTCGCGACGACTAACTGCAAGCATGTTACAGTCATTTCTACCTATTTCTGTACCGTATTATCCGCCATTTCTATTGCTGTCTAATGAGATTACCACATTTCTACGATTTCCACTGCGTGGCAGAGCAGCAGCACACAATAACTGTCCATGCATCTGGGCACACTTAAACTCCTGCAGCGGACGCAAAAACAATTTCTAAAGCACGTTGCAGGATTCGAAAAAAAAATCCCATCTTAAACTCCTACCCAGAACTGTGAAATTCCATCCCAGCCAACTGGCGCAACCCGGAGCAACGCAACACAATAACCCCCGAACGGATGTACAGGGTTTCCCTGGCACCCGTGGCTGTATCCTGCACGGAATCTCTGCAGCAAATGCAATAAAAACTCCATCGTAATATGCATAAATGCATACGCCTGGAACGGATGTTGCTTCATCAACCTGCTCGCACCTAGTGCACCGGGTGCACCCCATTCGGGCACCACAAGGCCGGTGAGGTACGGTAAAGTTTAAACAATCAACTTACATCCGGGGACTCGGACGCGATCCGGGCTCGTGTAACAACGCACCATCGACGGTAGTTGACAGTTTTGACCATTACGATGAGTTTGCTGCGAAATGGATATAATATTAATGATTCGCCCGTCGTTCGACAAACTGGTTGTAACTTTTGTTCGGTAAACTTTTCGCTTTCAGCACGGAATCCTTTCAACCAGCACCGAAACGAGTTACTAGCGAATCGGGATGGAAGGAGAGGAAGAGAGGTAGTAAGAGAGCTTGTGCTTATTTATTTAGGATAAAAACACACGACACACGGTTTATTATTCCAGCTTCAGGAGCATTACTCCAAACGACCACTCATCGCGCCGTATGGATGCTTAAAAACTGAACCCAAATAACGGATACGCTCTGGACGGCTTACGTTACACCGCACGACTTATCGCTTCGCTTCAGCAGCAGTTTGTGACAATATAAATAAAGTAGCGCGTGTCTGTTTGTGTAAATAGACGGAATCGTTCGACCGGTCAGTGCCGCCACTCGTAAAATTCCTTCCGGAAAAGTGCTTCCCAAGCGTTGAGCAGGAAAGTACACGTAGGAAAACTCCGGCCATGCTTGCCGTGGTGCAGATACTCATCAAATAGGCATGGCTACCACATGCATGATTACGAGCCGGTAGAGTTGCAGCTTCACATGAAAGTAGATGGGTGTCCAACGTAGAAGTGCCGATGATGGGATATGTGTTGGCTGCGAAATGGTGAAACACTTCTAGGTATATTGTTTTTTTTCGCGAATTTTAGTATAATTCGTTTGATGTAAGTGCTTGGAAGTTTTCTCATCATCATCATCAAAAATGTCCCAAAGTTCTCTTTACGCCCTGCTATTTTAATGGTTTGAAATATTTCACGGAAAGAATTTTTAATAATTGCAAACAAATTGCATACATTTAGGCGCTCTATTCAATAAACGGAAAAAATCTTAGTATTGGTTATAGCATAAGTTTCTTCCAAACACTAACCACATTGCGCTGCCTAAGAGCGGCCTAGGTCAACCTCCAACACCAAACGATAGTCGCAATCGTCACGAAATCGTTTGCTGCATCGAGCACTGGTGTAGCACGAATTCTACTAAAATATGGTATCACTGCAGTATATTTTCTGCAGCTTAAGTAACCCAGCTGGAGCAGCAGCAGCAGCACTCATAAACCAAACCGTGCTGTGCCGATGAACCTCGGACCTGGTGGGTTCGTTCCATAAAACTCACAACTTTTAATCTCACCGCTGCCCGAAAAGGCACTCGCTTGGGCTCGTCGAGATGTATGCTGCGTTTTTTCCCCGTCTTCTTCGTCCGTTATTCGGACGTTTCCGGTTTTTCCGGCACTACCTTAACCAACAACCAACTGGCGCACACGCTGCATCCGTCCATTATCCACTCGCTCCCCCCAAAAGCCACGCGCGCCACTAGCTTCGTTATGAAATCACCATATTTATTACATCTTCAAAACCATCCGGTCTTGAGCAAGAGCACGGGACGAGTTTCCTCTGCTTTTTGGCCAGCAAATGCCCGATGTCGCATGTTGTTGGGTGGAGAAACAAAAATGAAAATCCTATCCCCCAAGCCACTCGCCGTTTCGGCACACTGGAAGAAGCAGCCCGAAATAACCGTTTTACAGGTGCGCTGCAGAGATCAGCACCAGATTGAGACCATATGCGGCAAAGGATGAAACCCTTTGCACCGTACGCACGGTACTGTAAGATACACACATACGCATACACACTTCAAACTGTCACGTTATGGGGTTTTTTTTTCCACCTCCTCTCTAGCTGCTTCTTATCGTGCCATTCCCAAAAAAAAAGGCATACAACTTTCGCCCGAAACCGAAAGGTACGAATGTTACGAGCGACAAATTTTTAATTGCGGTTCATACGTGGCTGCGCGAAAGCCGTAGTGGTAGTTGTAATTTCTGCGTAGTCCCATTTGCTGTTGGTTCCGAAATTTGTGGTGTTTTTCTTTTTTTTGTGTGTGTAACCAAAATTTAATGGAGACGCATGGTACCGCATGAACGCTGTATTGCTTTTACTGCATTTTTGTATCGCAGAAAAGGGGAAAATCGCGTCTTGACAATGTGCTTACTACCGTTGGCATACATTCTAGTCTTTGTGGTATTTAGCAAAAAAATATAAATTCTGAATCGTAGTAGAATGTAGAAGAGCCTGTATAATAATCAAAATTATAATGTGCTTTGTTTATGCAGACCAGTTAGTTACTGTGTTGATCATGGGTAATATAAAATAAGTTCCAAACACATTTTCCAATATCGATAAGAGAGGTATGCCAAATTCATCATAAACGAGTCGTGTGTATTAAAAAAAGATTTATTAATTTATACTATACATAAAGCGCCTAAATGTAAGCAATCTAAGGCATACACTAATAATTCGTATATTTTTAATTACAATACTAAAAATGTTTTTAGGTAGCATTATTTTATTTTTAATCCCAATATGCTCTCCAAATGACTTTCGGAATGAAAATACTTTACTACACCTTGGATGTCGATCGTGTGGTGGAAATAACGCAACATTAACTGCACAAGACAATAAACGGAAAAAGTCCCATATCAAACAACAAACGGTCCATTGAAAAGAGGCGTTTATGTTGTTCGTTAAAAGTAAAGAATATTATGAACCCTTCCCGTGCGGAAGGAAGTAACGTTCTTACTTTATACGGCCCATAATCCCCGCTCGCATGATCTGTTCGTTTGTCGTTATCAATTGAAGCATAAGCGTAAAGTTTTGCACACTTTTCCATTTCGTAGCGCACGCCAAGCGGAATGTGAAACAATGTGTGCCCGAACCCCATCCGGAGCACTTAATATGCCGGATAGTAAGGACCGTACCAATAAAAGCTGCTCCACAATGGTTCGAAAAAACAAAACAACAAAAATACCACTCCAATCCAAGATAAGACACGTCGTTACACACCGCGACAGTGGCGCTCGGAAGCGTCCCTCCACCCGGGATGGACACCTATTCTATTTCTAATGTTGTTTGCCTTCGCAAAAAATAAACCCTTCCATTACAATTGCACAAAGCCAACGGGCACAGTGACTTTCTTATCGCACACACTCCAATCTCGGGCCGAAGGTTGGATGACGTTTTCGGCTACCTGTGTGGCTACGATGGTTCCTCCCGACCGATATAATAATCGAGTCCAGGGGTCGTTTATCGTTCCCACGCCGCTCGCCTGCCTGGAAGAAGGATAGCATCAGCGTGAGCGTTCGGTGGTATAGTTTTAAGGATTAGCCTCCATCCACAACCCACCCAACCCACGCGCTAAACCCATGTTAGTCGGGTTTATGGGGCTCATTAAACGGTGATTAGTCGGTGCGAGTATCAGCGAATGTGGAAACCCAAATTTTCACCCCTCCGTGTTGTGACGCGTTTTTCCATCCTTCAGACCGCAACCGCTATAAGAACGTGTTCTAAACATACGGAACGGATTCGAGGGATTCGGTGCTAAAAAAAACCGTATCCGTATCCTTCTTTTAATACCTTCCGGTATATATATTTCTCTCTCTCTCTCTCTGTTTGTCCCCTACACAATCCGTGTGAGTGTTTTTTTAACCCCCACCCCACCCGGATAAGACCCTCGTAATCGTGCAGAATGTGATGTGATTTCATTAGTTCGCAAAACGTTCGCTTTCGCTGCCACAAACACACGGACAATTTGCCAACCTTAACCTTTAGCCGATCTTCTAACTATCCGGTGTAAACAAGCGCCTTCGCCCAGCTTGTTCACGGCAACAACAAAAAAAAACACAGCAAGCTGAAGACGAAGCCAAAACAAAGCAAGCGGGTGGTAATTAAAATTGCATTTGCGCTTACGAAATCAGCACATGTTAATTAAAATTTCTCCTTCACTTATTTGATTGCACCGGTGCTTTCGTTGTTTTCACTGCCTCTGCAGCTCGGTCGGACACTGAACACTGCAGGATCCACACTGCAAACAACTGCAGTCTTAGCCTTATCGGGTGTTTTGTCTTTGAAGGTTTCGGTCTGTTGCATACCGTCGCGCCAAAAAAAAGCGCAACGAAACAAAATCGCTAAGAAATCGAACCAACCAGCTTCACGGTTTGCAGCAAGAATCCCCCTCAAGGTAAGAGCCGCTTAGAGAATGCAATTAAGCGGAAAGTGGGCCAGTGGTGTTCGGCTCAAAAGACAACTGATTATCGCTGCAACAATGTAACGCTGCTACCGTCGCGTTCGAGGCGCAAACAACGGCACCCTCGAGACGCGTCTTATCCCTTCTAGTCGCATTTATTATTCAATTTTCCGCATCGTCTTCGGTGGTGCCGGGCCGGTGTACTTTTTCCTGGTTTTCATTTGCAACCCTACTTATACGAGAATCGTGCAACGAGTGCTAGGAAACGTCTTCCAATCATAGCCCTTGGTTGGTTTGTTTTCGTCTCATCTGCTCGAACGCGAAAGATGTTATGCTTAATAAGTACCTGCTTAAGGAACACTACCGATCCGTTTGTTTCGTTTAGGAAACGGATCGGAAATGCTCGGTGTCAGTGTTGAAACGTATCATCGTTTTGAGCGTTAAAGCATTTGGAACTGATCAGGAGAGCCTCTTTTCCCCTTTCTGGGGCTTTTGAATACCCTCATACAACCGTTTCATCGCTGTAAAGTGTTCAATTACTTACACACAAAATCTCTTTACATCTACATGTTTGCTAAAATCGATTGAAAATGGCTATGAAATGTTATCTCGTTAGGAAGGAGGTCTTATCAGTTGTGTGGTGTTTTCAGTGCCGGTTGTAAGGAGCTCATTTTCTGCCTGAAAGCATTAATCTCTACAAAAAAAAAAAAAACAAATAAAAAATTACGAGTTGCATACTTTCAGGCTGATACTGTATTTGTTTATTTTAAAACATATTATACTCTTTTCATGAACTTTACATTTTCATAGTTGCCTGCATCTCTCGAAAATGATTTCGAAATTGATATTAAAATAAGAGATTACATTATTTCTATTTTTCTGAATCAATAACCAGCCACCGCAACTCTCGCGCACTACAAATCTTCATTTGCCGAAGCCCTGTGAATATTATAATAGCGATGATGATGATTTAATCACCTTTTTCTCCTAAGAATAATAGCTCACTTTAACTAACGCGAAGTATGCAGGCTGGTGGTTTCACAAACCGCGCAGCGAACACAAAAGCGCTCGCTCGTTTCATCTTAAAACCATGAAGGCAAATTTGCCTTCATAATGAACGATAAATCGAAATACAACTGCACTAATTGCACTCGTGCAGTACTACTTTACCCCACACGTAAGTAAAAAACCAACAACCAACTTATCCCGCAGCAAGATGTTGCACCGCTGAGGAAAAAAAACGCACCGCCTGCTGCTCTGCTGTTTCTTTCATCTCAATTTCCGTTTACAATGCGCGTACCCAAGGAACACAGGGAACACCGGGAACGGGAGCAAAAATCTGCAGGTGAAAAGTTTTGTGTGCGTGCATAGTCAGCAAGCAAGCAGACAGAAATGTGTTGCCGAGATAAAAAAAAAATAAACCAGCACAAGAAACCTCTGGACCGGACTGGAGCGAAAATTTCGTTCCTGAGAATGCGAAAATGAAACGAGGGGGGGAGGCCTGGGTCGGGACCAATCCACAGGGTACACCTTTTTGCAGGCACGCTGGTGGCCGGTGATTTCAAATTAAACTTGCTCGTTTAATAATATAACAATTTTTATTCCGCATTGCCACACCGATGCAAGACAGCAGATGCACCGCGGAAGAATCAGAGGTTTCAGTTTCCGCGTTGAGTATTCACCATTTAGCTTAACACTAACTTTTGTTGCGAATTTCCGGTGCACCTTGTACGATTTTCTTCGCCATCGTTATCATCACCGGGGGAATGTGTGAGAATGCCGCTTTGATACTTCGTTCTGCATCGCCAATCTGATGTTGATCATCTCATTACAGGCTGTTGACGATATAATACTATCTTCCGCCTTCGAAATTTATCCGAACCCGTTCGGTAAGGTTTCCGATCGTTAAATAGCCTATTTTTTTGACTCACAACATTTTCGAGTGAATTATTTTATTTTAAATCACATACTTGAGATTAGAACAGCTCGATGTGAAAAAAGAAATACATAAAATTGCATAACTTTAGGGGCAGTGTTATCCGATACACAAACCACTAGAGACTAAAAATACGGTATTGTGTGTTATAATTTTATAGTCTGTTTTACCTAAAATCTAAAGCAATTGATTGTTCCGAACATAATTTATAAAATCATAAATAATTTTTACATTCTTCACACTCACTCCGATCGGAAACGTTTTCGATCGTTTATAGGATAAACCTACACATATCCAGGTTGCTCCTTAGCAAACAAACTCGTGCGTGTATGTGATTCTCTAGTCAGCAATAGCAGCAGAAAACTTTTACTCGTTCTCTCTCTCTCTCTCTCTCTCTAGCTCTCCCGTCTCTTCGATTCCTCACCAGTAAAACCCTGGTATGCGGCATTGGCATCATTTCTATTATTATCATTTTCATTATCATTATTATTATTATCATTGTTTTTATTTCCATTCCCATCATCACATGGCCATTGCATCGTTACCGCATCGCCCGCGCCACACGTTCACCATATTACTTTTAGTTCACAACTCTTTCCTTGTGTTATTTTTTCGCGTTGTCGCCTCCGCTTTTTCTCCTCTTCTTCGGACACTTTCCCAGCATTAGAGCACGGTATCACCGATGCAAACTTTTTCGCAACTGCACACAACCCACAGAGCAATGCTGTCGGGTTGGGTTTTTTTGTTCCGGTTTTTTTTTTCTTCTTCTTTTTGGTACTCCCTCCTCAGTGGGAAGAGTTCCGCTGTGAGGTGGGTGGGAAAAATCATAGCCATACACCTCGCACCGTGCCATACGCGTGCACATTCGATTCAATTACTATTTTATGCATTTCAATTTACTTAATTTCATACTTTGGCCTCCGGGTTTGCACCTATCGCGCTGGTTGGGCTGATGTTGCAGTGAAGTTTCCTTCGTTTCGTTGTGTGTTTCCTTTTCACTCACGCCGCTTTCATCACGGGAGTGTTGCGAACTTTTATACCGTTTTTCACGCTTGCGTTGTGAGTTTACGATAAAAAAAAAACGCGATGTAGTTTAATTTTTTGCAACAGTGCCACGCGCACTTTTAATACATTAGGACATTGCATGTTGATACGCTTTTCGCGCTGGAATGTTAGAAAATGGAACGAAACATGGAACTATGAAATAGAATTTGCTTTACCCTGCATTTTCTGTATATATGCTTCTAGCGTACGAAAGCTATAAAACATATTAGCGTTTGTAGTCTTTAATTTGCTAGCGACTCTAACATATCTAAAAGCATAGCGATAAACTTATATCTTTCCGATGCATACATTTAGGCGTATGTTGAAGCCACATCAAATTGAAATACATTTCTCGGCTTTCCGGGTCTATATTTATTCGAAGTCAGTCTATTCTAATTTGTTTTAAAAATACTCGCAAAGTTGAAAATGGAGCCTGAATGTATGCAATCTGATTTCATTTTATTTATTTTGCCAATGATTCGCACAGGCTCAGGAGTCATGAAAAATAACAATTATTTGTTCAATTCACCACCATAGTGGAACGATTGGAAGCGTTTAACCGCAGCTCACCACAAATTAACATTTAGACCGTTGCCCTTTCTAATGCTCACCACGCCGCAGTTGGCCATGAAAGCAGCAGTTCGCTCAATCAGCGAACAAATGGTGACAGCAATTTTATTATGACCAACTTAGTTGTTTATTCAATTTTTTTGACCCCATCCCCGCGTGTGCCATCCGTTCCATCTTTTTATTCCCCCTGGAGCATCGTAAAAAAGCAGACTTTACGACCCGTCGGACCATTTTGCGGTGCATTTTGCAGCCGGGCGGTGCGATTGTGGCTGCACACGGATGGGATGACGAACGAAACGGCGAGTCAAAATTTTTAAAATTGTACCCTTAAAAAGCAGACAGAAACGAAAAATCTCACCCCAATTCCAACCGATACACACGGACGCGGTGTACGAATGGCCGGCGGGCAGCGCACCGCTCACTAATTAGCCCAATTAGTTTGTTACTTAATTACGGGTCGTGGTCACGGCGTCGCGGTGAACTGCAGCCGGGCGTCAAGCGCCGCGTCCGCGTGCATCAATAGGTGGTGACGCTGAATAACGTGCGCAACGAAGTAATGTTTTCGTTGATGAAAACAGGCACACAAAAAAAGCGGTGAGTATTTGGCAAAACAAAAAATGCATTTTTATGTTCGTTTGAGCGAATTTTCGGTGCACCATCATTCCAACTTAAGCTGGTACATTGCAATGGTGTACGGTTGTTGTTATTTTTTGCTTTTTTTAATTCATCTCCCTTTTGACGCAAACGTGATGAGGAAAAATAAATTATGTGCTGTACAAATTTACATTCAGCACTTTTACAGCCCATTCTTTTATTGCACACTTAAGTGTGATGTTTTTGTTCGTTGAATTAATCAGCCAAGTATTCACAAATTATGTAATTATCCCAAAAAAGAGGGAAACAAATAATTCATTAAGTAAGTTACAAGTAGTACAAATTACAAGCTTTGTAACGACGCTGAGCCATTAAAAAGCATAAAAATACGGTTTAATAAAAACATTGCATACTTTCAGGCTGATGGAGCCTAAGATTAACAAACTAATACTTCAGGGCTTATTGAATAATTTTGCGCAAAAAACTAAGCAATCTTTGCTATTTTCACGCTTAAAAAGAATCCTTGAACAGCTTGAAAGAATGATGCAACCGCTCATTGTTTGGGCTTAAGTTATGATCCTATCATCACCATCATCAAACCTGCAAGTACTTTATGTTCACGGGAAAAAAAACTATGAGACTATCGAGTTGTTTGTCCTCTAAAACTAATGTCACCTCTCTTTAAGATAGCGTGCCAGAACGACGGAATCCCAACGAAACTAGCCAACAACTAGCCTCTCCTTTCCTTCCACCCTCTTCCATCCCACCAATCGGCGACCATTAAATCATCGCAACTGGAACCATAAAAACGGACAGGAAATGAGCGAACACACGATTATTTTACTGCACTTTCCCCCAATTTGTTCGCGCTTGATTGCATGCACTTATGCTGGATGGATTTATGTCCGTCCGTGTGCCTTTTTTATCGCCCAACGACACGCACACACACAAGCGCGCGCGCGCGCGACAAACCTGCCGTCAATGACGATGATTATGATGATGCTGATGTTGATGCCGAATGTCCATTTCGTCCGTTTGGCGCAACACGAAAGCACGTTCTGCCGATAATTGATGCAATTCGATTGGTTCCGATAGCCGAAACGGTAAGAAAAACATTTACCCACCCCGCCTGCCGTCGCGCGTAAAATAAATGTCCTTTTCCCGCTGCCGTGTTCGGCTCTACGCAGCAAACAATCGCAAACGCGGCTGGCGAACCTGCGACAATGGGAACTTCCTGCCTGGCGTCGGACGCCGACAACAATGGCACCAACAGTCGGCCCGGGCGAGGCCAGGCAGCCGAGCAGTTTGCCAATGTGTCGATTGTTGATTTTTATGATATTTTTATAGCAACCACTTCACGCTCCCTGCATCATCCCCCAGTCGGTCGTGCTTCCTGGTTGGGGAAAACTGTCTAGAAAAGCTATCTTCTAATCAACTTTCTGCAACGGAAACGAATCATTCGCCCTCGAAAGGTTTGTGGGAAAGAAAGAGTGAGATGGTCGAGCCAATTTTCTTTCCGATACGAAGCATTCCCTGGCAATCTTCCTTCCCGATACTGCCTACCAAGGAAAAGCAGAATTCATCATTCGGCGCGCTTGGAACGACAAACTTTTCAATGCGATTCGCTGTGCCTATGTGTGTATTTGTGAGCCAATCCATCGGAGGAACGTTCGGTAGCAGCAGGCAAAGGGCAACAAATCAATTGGAATATTTTAGTGCGGCTCTCGTTCGCGTTCCGCGCTTCTTTTTTACGATTTGTTTATTTAATTTGTAGCTTCCGGATTGCGTTTTATTTTTCTTACACCGAAATGTGATTTCTCGCGGGCGCGCTCCCGCGGATGGCAGGGAGCCATTTCCTCGGCAATCATTTCGCCCATCGCATCGGAACGCACACGGAAGCGAGCGAAACGCTTATTGATTTGTTTTTAATTTGTGCATCCTGCCCTCCCTTGCGGAAAAGTTGTCGGTTTGTCTGGTGGAGGAAAAGTTTTTATGAATCATTATGCGAGAGCCCAGTAGCATGGAAAGCGATAGATGATAGACGAACGAACGAACCAATAAAAAAAAGAAACATTCTCTCGCAAGTTTCTTTTTCAGATGCTGTTTTACTTTTAGCTTATCGGCACCGTTCGCGTCACCGTTTGCATTTCCGCGCATTTGATTAATTATAGAAACAAACATGCCATGATAATCAATAGAAACACGCTTCTTTTTCACGCCCGGACACACCGATTTAATTGGGTGATTCAATTCGAAAATTGAGCCGAAATTCGTATGCGTGCATTTCTAGATTAGGATGCTGATTGGCTCATTAAACGGTTTCATTATGTTGTTGGGGGCGAATGCTTCCTTATATTGAACAAATTTATTTCAAGATACAATCTATTGAACATTACCTTTGAATTCAACGTGTAGTAAACGAAACGAAATTATTTTATTCTATGCTTCTTTTTCACTGGGATAGTAAAATGCCCGGATAAACCGGATAATGCTGATATTACGGCCTCCATGAGAATTACTTAAACTTTCCTCAATATAACTGTTGGGATTGTTTTTATCGTGGAAGACACGATTATTCGCAAATGACACCACATTTACTGCTAAACGATTAAAATATTCGAGACTCTTTAAATAACTTATTTCAAGTGTTCTAACGGTATAACAGCTGACATTTGTTTAATTCCGGCATTAATCAGCACTACACTGACAGTTCTTGCCAAGAGGGAAGTTTCGTGTACGCCATTTGTCATTTGCTTTTTCAATGTTTATAGTCTTCTGTTTATTTTATTTTCCACTAGAACCAAGCTAGCGCTGCATTTACAAAATTTGTGGGAAAAGTGGCCAATAAGTTGTTCTTTTTCTAGCCTAGACCGCTTGTCTCACGTGCAACAGAACATCGTTTGATCGTTCAATAAAATCGAGCTGCCGTAGCTGTGAAATCAATCATCAAATAGAACCCCGAGTGCGTGTCACCGTTCTGCATACGAATGCAATTTTGAAGGAATATTTTCACCTACAAAAAGTGTATTTGCGTGCTCAAAAATGTCTCTTTCGGCGAATATAAGCGTTGAGGCACCGATAGAGAACCAAATCCAGGAGATTGCGTACGACGGAACGGAGATCTATCAACTGTAAGTAACGCCGCATCCGCCAACCCGGCAAACAACAGCCCCGGTGCTCATGTTCTTGTCCTCGTATTTTGTCCTCTCCGCCTAGCCCGCCGACACTCTCGGAACATCTGGCAAAATGTGCCACCAAGATTGACTTCAGCAAAACCTCGAGCGATATCGACCTGCTGCAGCAGTCCATCAAGAAGGAAGATGAAAAGAAGGAAGAAGAATCAAAAGACCCGAAGGAGCAGTTCCAGTCCAGTCTGTGGCCCTGGGACTCGGTGCGCAATAAGCTGAAGGAGGCGCTCACGGAGGTGTGCGTCCTGTCGGACGTGTTGAACATCGCCAAGGAAAAGCGCTATATGGTGCTCGATCCGATCCCGCAGGAACCGCCGGAAGTGAAGCAGATGGTGCTGGTATACGCACGCAAAAAAGCGCTCGCTAGTGCGGCCAACATTCTGCAGAGTGGGGTCGAGCGGCTCAAAGCCGTTCAGAGTGATCAAGGCGTGAATCGTACAAATTCGACCGATTTTCACATTGAACTGCTGCGGTTGCGACGCAATTGGCGGCTGAAGAAGGTTTCGAACACGATTATCGGCGATTTAAGCTACCGGACGGCCGGGTCGAAGTTTATGCATCCGGGCATGTTCGAGGTGACAAAGGCGGAAGATGAGGAGTCCGGTTCGCCACCGGCAAGTCCGTCCGGTTCGGGTGCCGCCGGGACTGTCGCTTGTCCGAAGATCAACTCCGCGCTGCGTGTGAACGTTCCGACCGAGTTGCAGGGCGTTGCGTTCATAAAGGTGATCACGCAGAAGGACCAGGAGGATCTGTGTACGGCGACGGTCAATATGATGGGTTCGACGCAGCTAGTTCCGCAAGCCGGTGCCTGGCAGCAGACACTGGAGTACGCGCAGAACGTACTGTTCTGCAAGGAACTGTTCAATCAGCTCGCCCGGGAAGCGGTTCAGCTGCAGGCACCGATTCCGCATGTGGTGGTTGGCAATCAGATCCGTGCGACACTGCTCCCGGGCATCCAACTCATCATCAGCCTGTGCCACTCGACCTCGTCCGACTCGAACAACAGCTCGGAACCGATCAAAGATCACGATCACGTCCTGGAGCACAGTTTGCATCAGCTGTTGCGTGAGTTTCACCACAAAAACACGCACCATCCGTTCCCGCACCCGGCCAGTGGACCACTGGGCCCTAGCAAGAAGCGTATGCTAGCCGGCCCATCGGCGTACGATCGGCACGAACTGCTCGAGATGACCAAATCGCAAACGCTGCTCGAGCAGATCATTGCCCAGGCGCAGCACATCTTCACCCGGCGCCGGACGCAGTACGTGCTGGACACGGTCGCCCGCGATGTAAAGGATCCGATGATAACGTCACACTGGAACGCCATGAACAGTCCGACGATGTCGTGCGTGAAAATCAATATTACCTCCCACGGTTACGACGCCAACCTGCGCACCTCGCTCGTCATTCACGTCAAGGAACGCTCGCTCAAGTGTATCTGCGG
>JXWZ01003414.1:0-24316 GCA_000956215.1 Anopheles farauti No. 4
CACCACTACATAATGGTTGAGGCTGAGCGTTAACGCTGAATCGAATCGCAACCGCACGGCAACTGCACACGTGTTGCACATGGTGGCAAAAGGTTGACGAATGTCGCACCCCGATTTGACGCCGTCTCTGGTTGCGTTCTGGGTTAGTTGGGAAAAGTGTCAAATAAAGGACCCCCATGAAACTGGCACACCGTGCATGTCACCTGAGCACAAGCGGTAATATGTGTGTGATTTAAATTTTTTTCTAGTTCTCCGAAACAACTTCCGAGACAATGTTACTGTTTGTTTTCAAAGAGGACACAATGAATATAAGAAAGATAATTATACTGTGCTTATTATAGTTCATTTTAGATTTGACAGATGTGACAAATATATCGTATTTTAATATTTCTCATACCTATTTCGTCATTTTTTATCTATTAATTACATTACATTACATTACAGAACTTGGAAAAAAATTATAAACCTTTTCATACTTTCTGGATTAATTGTAATCAAGATAATCGATAAGAATAATGATTTTAATTTTTGAATGATAATCAAAGAATGATTTTATCACATAACAGCTAAAAATTAATTGATGAATGAAATAATGTTGAAAAAGTTAAAATTTGCAGCTGATGACTGTAATTAATTACTATACGTATATGTTTTCAAATTAAAATATTGTTTGGAACGTTTCTCTCTGATGTTTCTGTAGACCAATGAAGAATAATCCAAATGGGCTCTTGTAGGCTTAGAAATCAATAAAACATAAACAACATCAGTTTTCATTCATTATCAACATTTCATTATTGGATATTTTTCCTTTATTTAATGTTTTTTTTTTTATAAAATAAAAAATGAAAATAACCAACATCATATTGTGTCACTGTCGCTACAGCATATGCGATTGTAGAGCTAACAATCATACAGTATTTTATTGCCATTCAATCTAATCTTATTTCCGCATCGTCAGCCACAACGCCCAGAAAGACTTCAACAGTCTATGTGACAACGAACGTCCCATCGTTCGACAAAAAAAAAATCAGCTATCGAAAAATGCTAATTGAATTCGATCCGTCAACGGCACTGATGTGCTTACCCAAAACACTACCCAATCCCATCGTTACCATCACCGTACAAATCCGCTTCACCGTACAGATTGCATCGTTTATGATTATAGCACCCGGGTCCCGGCGACTCCCAGCGAAATCATCTCGCATTTACGCGCCACTCCTTCATCATCATACCGACGCACCGCCAAACGCATTACACCTTCGGGCATTACACACGCGGTACAGGGCTTCACTTTTCTGCTGTGGATAGGCCAGCTCGGGCAGCTCGGACAAACCTTCCGCATGGTTTACAGTGATGGGTCCTCTCCGAGCCGACCGATGATGACTTTCTCCTATCGAATACGGCTTTCCGCTCGTGAGCCACCGATCGTAACATTCCATCCAACCACCAGACAGACGGTTCGACGGCGGTGACGACTACGACGACGACGGGGAAGATGCTACGCGTTGCATTTCTGCACAACGTTGAGCGCTCTTCACCTTAACATTGCCACAGGAATGAAAAACCTTCGCCTTCGGTATCTTTGTTTACAATCTTTATGGGGCTTTGGATGCGTACGGTGCTGTATTTAGTTTTACGATCGTTATGCAAATTACCTATGGCTGCTTTAGTGCTATTTATATCTTCCGTATTAAGTTGGTAAATTATTTTATCGTGACACATTATTTTTTTTTTAATAAAAATAATAAAACAATTACAAAAAAATATTAATGCTATTCTTAAGTCTTTCCAAAGTGCCACATTGGAAAAAAAATCTTTAATAAAGAACAAGTTGATGCACTTTACGGACTCATGCATTCCTTCCCCCAGAGACTTAGTTTGTTGGCGTTCCAGTCCCGCCACCGGAACGCACCGAGGACTGCTTACGCGCGCATCTTTTCGGAATCGTTTCTGTGCATGTTTTTATTTTTCACCCCCCAGCCGATGAAGTTTGTTTTCTTGTTGCACAAAAAATGCTCCATTCGTGCGGATTTGTTCGCACTATTTTTTCTATTTTGTTGTTACTCTTTTTTTTTACTTTGTATGTGTGTGAGTCTCGCTGGCTGCTGGTGGCATCCTACCCTGGCTAGTGTATTCCTTTTGTTGTTCTTTTCGTTCCATCGCTTTTCTAGGGTAGAGCTGAAGCCGCCGACGTCGTCGTCGTCGTCGTCGTCGTCTGCTCGTGGCCTGTTTGTGGCGTAGCGATCGTTTGTTTGCATGTGTGTTAGTGCGTGGAGTCAAGCTCAAAGCATCACTGCATCGTCCGCATCGCTGCTGCTTCCCGCCCCAAGAAAGGAAGGGGTTTGTTTCTTCAGCAACGCACTGCGCGCACCGCCTGCTACGTGTCGCGTTGAATTGCTGTTGTTTCTGTCTGACCCTAGCCTGATTCGCTGCCTGAGCGAAGCCATCCGGCCGAGGGCCAATTTCAAGTGCAAGGAAATGAGCGAGAAAGCAGCAGCACTAACACTAACGGGCGGCCTTTTTCGCCGGGTGGTGCTGGCGAACCAGTGCGCGACTGAAATGGATACGAGGAAATAGTTGACCCCCTTTTGCGATGTTCGTGTTCTTCTGGTTTTGAGGGCGGCGGTGGCGGCGGCGATTGCGGAAGGTGTGTTGGGGAAGGCCGCAACGGAGGGCTCGTGCTGTACGTTGGGGCGCACAGTGCTTCAGCTGGCGGTAGGCTCTAGCGCCCGAGAAATGGGCAGTATTGTAATCGGATAATTTATTTTTGTATTGTTGTGGAATAAATCGTAAAAAAAGTATTCAAAAATAACAATTTATCAAAAATATTAAAATCATCAAAAACTAACACACCAAAGGAAATAGACTTCATAATAACATTAACATAACATGAATACAAAAAAATAAAAATAACTTGCAGTATTTTTTTCCAAACATTAATTTTTGGTTTAAAAAATGTCTCCATTGCAACAGTTTGATTACAAAAATATTTTTGATTTTATATTTTGCAATCATAATCTCGGGTTTGTAATAAATATTATTATAAATTTTGTATCGTTTATTGATGAAATAAAAAATATCCACCAGCAGCAAAAACAGCCATGCAAAAGACATGGCGCACGCCACCAATAGCGGCCGCACCAACAACAACAATCAAACGAGGCAACTTCAAACACAACAACGCCGCGAAAAAGAACACGCGACACAACCGTGTGCGGTGCTGCGCTCACACAACCGCAAAAAGAAATTTTCTCCCAATCGCGCGCGCCGCGTGTCCCAGTGGACCATTTCTCCGCTCACGCATACATCGCGCGCAACGCGGCCGGGTCCGACCGACCCAACCGTCCTCCCTCTCCTTCCGCCCAGTAGGAACTGATGATCGTTACGGGTGTCGTCCTCTCTCGCTCGCACACCGTTGACCCCATTTCTTCGGCTCTTCGGCACGATCATCGCGCCGCCGCGAGCTTTCGTCGTTCGGTTTCGCTCAAAGCTTCGTGCGCATCGTGTTATTGTTTTCGGCTCGCTCGCACCATCGCTTGCGCGTCCGCTCTCGCGCACTGGCCATTTCTTCTTTCTCCTGCTTTCACGCACGCACGTGGCTCGACGTTGGCACGGGGCCGGTTAAGAGGAGGAGAAATGAGAAATGGTCGAGGGAAAGAGCGCAACAGAGGGTGATCGCTCAACCTGACCGCGAAGCTTTTTCGGTTGCCGAAGCCAAGTTTTTCCGGCCCCTCCGCGTGCGCTCGCATTCCATCGAGAGGCAGCCCACCCGCCCGTCAGTGGAAAAGGGAAGGAAAGTGGCCCGAGAAAGAGGGCCGAATTCACGGCAGGGTGGTGCACTGCGTTCGCTCCGTCTACCCCGCGCCGTATGCGTAAGTGAGACGGCGCGCGTGCAAGACGCAAGACGAAGACGAGCATCCATCCCTTCTCGCCCAGACGGCCAACAGCCGGACCGCTCGGTGTGTAGACCCCGGCCAGCCAGCCAGTTTGTTTTCGTCCGTTGCTCTATGCGCTTGCGTCCGTGCGGTTCGCGCGTGCCTTTTATTTTGGTTCGTTGACTGTGTGCGCTCCGCTGCCGCCACCACCACCACCTCCGACGTCGTCGTCGTCGTCGTCGACGTCATCGGCAGCCGCAGTAGGAGCAGTGGCAAAACGCAAAACGATATCCTTCCGCGAGGACTTCTAGTGCAAACAGTGAGTGGGTTCGTCGCTTGCGAGCAAATCTTTCATTTCCCGTGAGCTATTCGCTGCAGAATGCATGATTGGAAATTATTCCTACCAGTGACGTGATTTATGGTGTGGACCAGTACTAAGAAGGATCGGAAGAAAATTACCCTTTTAGTGAAAGCGTGATTAAGCAGGCAAAATTTGTTATCAAAATAACTTACGATCGTATCGATCGTCACCTTCAGGAAGTGAATTGTAACGTATTACCCTAGTGACCTACATACGATCAGTGCGAATGGAAGTGAACAAAAAATAAACACGAGGCAACGACCAGTGCCAAATGTCTGCCCCGCGCCGTAATTTCCGCAACAGGATGTGATCGACCGGCAGGTGCAGAGTCAATGATGTAACATGTGAAATAGCTTCCTGTGTGTGTCAACTGTTTTAAAAAAAAGTTTTACTAACGTGAAGTGAAGTTTTCCAAATCATATTTCACCACCGAGGACGGGGCAATCTCAAAAGCGGAATAGCGAAGAATTGTGCCGGGCGAGGAGGAATGTTTAACGTGGTGATGTGAATAGAACAAACATTCGACGCATGTCTAACACCCCGCGGATCGGTCCTAACCGTTTTGCTACCGTGTTTTCTTTTCCTCTCGCTCTTCCTGCAGGCCAGCGCTAGTGGATTGGTGCTGCGACAACCGCGACAAAGTGGACAGTGCTCGCGGTGACCGACGCACCACCGCCACCACCGGACACGTCGCCGTCAAAGCATGGTGACGATGACCCACTTTTAGGGTTGGTCGTTATGCTTTTTTCCTACATTTTGGTTAGTTTTCTTTTCCGTACTGGAATTCCGGTCGCGACGCGATGCGTGCTTGGGAAGGAAAATCCCTGTGTGAGTGAGTGTGTGTGAGCCTGTGCTTGTAGGTGTTAATGCAATATCGCGCATTATGGCAATCATGGAAGTACTAATGAGACGAAAATTATAAATCACGTGCATCGTGTTGCATGCCAAATCCGACGATCTGGAGTAAGCTTGCGAGCGCCATACGATAACTTAAACAACCTCCTTGGAAAGTGTGTCACGTGCAAACAACAACAGTGCATGGGGTAAAAAAAACCCAAAAGTTCTAACATATTGTTCTGTGGTGTGTTTGTTACCCGTTCGTTTATGTCATAAAGAAACAAAAAATATTTTGAACCCGATTGTGTCGGGAGCCGTTTTTTTTGCTCCCTAAAGCAATGCAAAGAATGCTCCCTAAAGCAATGCCCAATATGTGATTGCACCTGTGCGCATATGTGTGTCTGTGTAAAGTGAGGAAGCACAATCGTTTAAGTTACGAAAAAAAAAACAAATAAACAGTTTCAATTCGTAAGCCTTCACATAAAAAAACGTGACGCATGCTGATGCAAATTGAGCCATCACTAGGGAAGTGGAATCGGCATGTAAATCGTGCAAAAGTGAAGTGCATAATCAAATTTAAGATTTATACAAACGGAATTGAAGAAAAAAAAACACAACGAATGATGAAAGCAATCATTGTAGAGTCTGCAACCGTGCGGAACGATCAACCATGTGGGTGAAATTTGTGTATTCTGACGGTAAAATGGCAAGACAAGAGCCAACCAAATATGAAGCGCGTGAAGAAGTGCAATATAAATATGTTTCGAATGCTGAACGCCGAACGCATTGTGTGAACCATACCGAATATTTAATAAAAGTTTCATAACCACAAAATAAAGTGGTGTGATGTGGTGTACTTAATTATAATTTTTTTAAAAATATATTTCTATTTCATTTTAGTGACAGTGACAGAGCAAATTCGTTAGGCATTGTTTGTATCGGTTTGTTACGAAAAAAAATAATAATAAAATGCAAAACAGTGCCTTGAGTGATGTGTACAAGTGGATAAGTAAAGTATCGATACACTATTGTCTTCGTGTGTGCGTGTGCGTACCTAAAGTGCATAAAAATTAAACACAACATCGCACGCACAAGAAAGTGTTGCTACTACCATCGACAAATTACGGCCAATTTCTGCTACACTGTGCAATTTTTTGCACAGCAAGTGTATTTATACGGATCCAAAAAGGATCTTCGACGTAAGAAAAGCTCAAAAGTGCCAGTGCCAGTGCGTTCAATCGGAGCAGTGTGCGTGTGTGTGTTTGTTACGAAAGGAGCAGTTTGCAGCCACTCTACTGTGTGTGCGTGCGGTAGTGTCTGAGAGTAATCCTGAACCACTCATTTTCGGCAACGCAATCCCGTCTCCTGTAAATACGAAAAAAAAACATCCGGATTGAGAATTCCCACAAAAGAACGATTCGGTTATCGTTTGCTATCCGGATTCCGATCCGGGAACACTAGAACCCCTCTCTTACCACTCTGCTCGTCCTGGCTGGTTGGGGCTATCCGTTGGCTTTCTTCCTTCCCGGGTTCATAGAGGGTTCATAGGCAAAGTTTTTAGTCTTGTTCTACCGGCGTTCTGTACAGAGAAAGTATTTTTGGGTACTAGTTTTGCTCCACCAACGCGAAAGGCGAACCCAACCCATCTATGCAAATATTCTCTTCCAACTCTCCTATCGTCGATCTATCGTAACCGTGATCTCCGTGAGTACAAACTTCTTTTCTACATCTTTTGTAAATCATTTCATTCTCTGCTCGCTTGGTAGCTTCGTAGACAGCGTAGATCATAGCCAACACTAACTTTTTAACAATAGCCCACAAGCTGAAAATAACCAAACCTCTACCTGTCACTAACACTTTTGACATTGTATCACTCTCCCGTCCCCATCCAACTAACCCGTCTTCCCGTCTTCGCTGCAGCCTGCTGCCACTAACCCACTTGCGTAAGGAAAACCACCAAAAATATGACCATTTTACGTCTTTTGGGGAATTCTCAACTCTCTTCCACGACATCGGCCCGACATGCAAGTTTGCCGTGATTCGAGCGCAACAGACACGATTCCGCTTCGCCCAACGAAAAAGGGAGTTAGTTTCCTTTCAACCCTCCTGTCCCATAAAAAAAAAACAGTGATTTTAGTGTGAAATAGATACATTTTACAACACGTATTGCGTTACCGGAATAGAGTAAGTACGCGCTGGCCGTGCCGTTTGCGGGTGCTCCGTGATCGCTTCCCGCGCTGTATGTCATTTTAATCGTCCCCTCTCTTTTCGCCCGTTGCCTGTGCACCGTTCCGGCGAAAAGTCTTTCACATCGCGAAACGAACATGGATCGGACGCGTTCTACACGGATGCCGAGGGCATCGTCCTTCCACCGCTGGAATTAAACGCTGTCGGACGGCAAAGGTTGGCTTTTCTCTAAATATTCATATATATTGTTTCGTTTTAATTCAAGCACGGTTACGAATGTTGAGTCAGCATCACCTCAATACTGAAGTCAATCAGTTACTAATAAACATGCAATTACTATCACTTTCCTAGTAAACGCATGGGTTGTATTTCCCCAAATATGATTTCACAATCACCACGGATATCGCGAATGAAGCATATCTTCCGAAAGGATTACGACAAATGAGTCAACGCGTGGGTTCGTTAAAAAAACGTCACTCAAACACACGGTCGCCTAGTAACCGGTAGTAGTTTCCCACCACAAGTAAATCCGCGATGACGATACACAGGGCGATGAGTCACAAGTGTAGAGTTTGTTGACCTAAATACCATACCGGGAGGTTCAAACTCGCCAAGCAATTTTTTCCAGTGTTTTATGATTCGTGCGATTTGATTGTGGTGCTGTTAAATTACTAATTTTAAGCTTTTTATAAAAACTGTTGATGCCAAATTGGTCATCTTAAATCGGTGCTTACTTTTATTGCGGATTAGTGCAAAAGAGTTTGATAAAGGTGTTGTTAAAATTTCCACAAATTACCATCCCAAAATTGGTAAATGTACGACTCAGATGCATAGTTATTCTACCATGGTTAAACTTTAGATCACTGGGTTATTTTAAGAATATGTTTTAAACATTCTCTAACATTTAAATGGTGTCTTAACAAAGACCCACTTGATATAATGATAGTGTTAAATAAATATTTTATAATATTAGTATTATAAAATATTTTCGGTATTTGTTTCGCACAGACTTATGATTGAGCGGTAATTGTGTCTATGGTAGAAAGTAATAATAGTACAAAACTCAATGGTAAAAAGTCCATTCATAAAAGATTGCTTTCACAGTCTCGTTAAGTCTTTATTTTAATGATTACCAAAATAAGTATAGTTGGATTACGCGCTGGATAGCACCTAATAGGTGATTTATCATTTTACATCGGCAATAGTAATGCACCTTGTGGTGTTGCAGCAACGAAATTGCAAAATAATATTCCTTTCCATGCGTTAAAATTTGGCAAACGAAAGCCAAAAGTCATCAATTGATTCGAAAATTGCACTCTTCAAATAATGATGATAAATCATCCGCCGGCGTTAAGAAGGGCAAAAATTCATTACCCACAAAATTGCACACAAAATTGAACGCACACACATACAGAGCAACAAGCAACAACTACACAAGCCACCAATTATGTGCCCGTTTGGCTGCTTACATAGGAGTTAAACGATGAAACTACCAAACTCAAAACGGAACGTGCTGCTTTTTGTGTCCAATGATTGATCGGACGGGTATATAAAACGAGGCAAAATAAGAATTTTCAACTTGTAAACGGGACGGGATGGTAGCAGAGAGAGGCCGGGAAAGAAATACAAGATTCTTGTACCGAGCGCGAAAGATCCTGGTGCCGTCGGAGCTATATGACCTACTTTCCATTTCACTGACTCGCCATCGTCATCATCGCTTAGTCGTCGTCTGTCCGGGATGCAATTCCATCCCAGTGGTCACCGGCGGCAACTTCGGACGAGCAGCAGGGTGAATACGTTTATCGCAGTGCTTGAATCATTCATGCTGGACGTAAGACGAAACCGGCTTTTCCCGGAGCGCGGCACTTCGGGTTCGCTTGGTGCGGTCGTTGTTATAGTGTCCGGCCGGGTTTTGCAGAATACGGCAGCCCTACATCAGACCGAACATGATGGATCTGGTTTCCCGATCTGGCGCTTTTGTCGTGTCTCTCTGTAGGGATGAATGAAGGAGCAGCTAAAAGTAGCAGAAGGTAGTGCGTTCTTGTGAGATGCGGAACGTAAAGAAATAACAAAAAAAACCAAAAGAAGACGGCCTACTAACCACGGAAGACCACGCAATAAAACCATCAACACTTACCGTACGGCGATGGGCTGGGAGCGACGTATGGAGCGGGAATAAATTTCCTTAACCGGTGAAGACATCTGTGTGGTGCGGTTGGCTCACAGACTCCAATTACTGGTCGCGTTCCGTGTGTCTGTTTGAGCGCTCCCGGATGTGCAGGGGATTGATATGTGTTAGGTCGGACGTTCTCGGACGAATAAGAAAACTTGTTTGGTCGTTATGAAGAAACAATTTTGTTTTGTTTTGGTCTTCATTCAAAGTTATATTGCATTAAAGATTTGCATCATTGAACTTTTACTGTATATTTTAATTAATTAAATCGTAAAGTATAAAGTAAGAAATATTAAATATTATTGAAATATATTTTTACAACTTAGTAAAACATTTTTTAATTTTTTTTCGTATTTTTTTTCTTTTGCTACTTATCAATATAACTTAAAAGCTAGCTAAATCTGTTAGTCGTAGACTTTATGAGGTAATGACGTAATAAACGTCAAAAATTTACTGACTGCTTGAACTAAAAGCTTTTGTTCAATTTTAGCTACTAGGATTAAAAACACAAAACCTGGTGCCCAGCCTATCGACAGATGTAACAAAATATTTTATATTTGTTTTTACATCTGTTTACATTTTGGAATAAGTTAATATTTGTACTATCGTAAGAATTTATATAATAAAAGTTAAAATGTACAATGCCATGATACAAAAAATATGAAGCTGCTGTACTAACTGGTTGAAAACTTCTTTACTTGTTGAAGAATCTTCCTTCCTTATCTTCCTTATTTATGTGAAAATTAAAGATGTTCACATTTAATACATTGTTTACTTGCTTTGAAATAAATTATTAAAAGTAAATAAAAAAAATATTTTAAATTTTGCATGGTTAAACTTGTATACTAAAAGCCCAAGTGTTTCAAACAAAAATGATAGATCATAAATTAATACAAACGGTACAGCCGAGTTAATGTAGTCGCAGCTTTTGCCAGACCAATCAAATATAATTTATCACACGCATACATCTTAGCTTTTGTTTGCCTTAAAAGACTCGTCGCTTCTTCCAAAATCATCTACCTTCGGTACAAATTGGTGTCCACCATCGCCAAGCGGCCCACCGGTTGACAGACATAATTAGAGAAAATAGTCTACCGCTAATTGTTCGAACCTGGTGCCGGTTGCCTTTGCCGCTTGAGAATGAGAATTAGGTTGGTGCGTTTTCCCCCATTTCGAACGAGCCTTTAAGCCCACCTGGGATCGCTAAGCATTGTTTCCAAACCGAAGGCACCCTGGACTGATACACACAGCGACACAGCCAAAAAATTGTTCCATCAAATTAAAGCAACCTCTGCTCGAATCTTGGAAGAATGTAGAACACGCGGTCTCTTGCTTGCGCACCCTTTGAAGTGTTTTGGTTCTGTTTACGGTCATCAAAACGCAGCAAATGCATACACACACAAGCATAAAACACACGCGCACAAACACACCACAAAACCATACCGTAACGCTTTGGGGGACCCAAAAGGCGCAAGCCCACTCCTCGGGCAGCATCGGGCAGCATCGGGCAGCATCATGATCATGGTCAGTGACTGTGAAAAAGTAACGGCACTCTCGGTGGGTGATGCCGCCCGATTGGTCCAGCCTTCGGTGTCCATTTCGTTCGGTATCGCGCCCGGCACGCATCACGATCAATTCCGTGACCCTGGCCGGTTCAGTGCCAGCTCCATTACCTCCGCTCGGGTTTCCACCTCCCACCGATTCTCCGGTTTGCGCTGGTGGTGAACCGTACTGGACCGCGGGGCACGATCGTCGCGAAGAAGATCATCGCCATCGTAGGACAAAAATGCGTGCCGAAACAAAAAAATACAAAAAAAAACGGCTACGCAACATCGCCCCCGGTTGGGTCTCAATTTGCCGTCGGAGCAAATTAGTGGGGCCTGCTTTAATGGAGGGGCGTTTGGAAGTGGATGGAGCCACGCTCTCGGTCAGATGTTCCACCGAAAAGCTTGTGGGTCGGTTTATGAATTTATGCATGATACGTTCCGCACACGCGGGGCCGAGATGCATTATGGAACGCATCGATCGCTGGACACTCCCACCTGCCCACCATATGCTCGCTGGCCCGCCCGAACGACCCGAAACCATCCGCGCAGCACGTGCATCGTCTCGTTTCATTTCTCTCGTTCGTCCTCCTCCCCGCCTCGCCCCTTTGTGCGATGACCTTAAACCTGGCGCGGTGGATCGGAAACCCCCGGGTACTGCAGGCAGCTTGACATTGACCGTTGAGTTGTTTTGTTCGTAAAACTGTCGCAACGGAACCGTCCAGTTGGTGAGCGCAACCGTGGCTGCACCGGTGGCGCAACGACCACAGATCCGATTCCGATACAAGCTATCGGAATTGGAAATAAGCGCTGCACAGGTTTTATGATTAGGCGGACACGGTCACCAGCCACCCGCAGCAAACGCCCTTTATTGGGCAACCGTCACACCAGGGCGCGATGCCCTTTCAGTGGGAGCATATTTTGTTTATCGGCTTTAAAGCCGTACCGTTCATTCCGCTGCATTATGTGAAGACCTTTGACTATGGTTGGAGCAATTTGATTTGATATGACTTTTTTCTTGTTGAAAATTAGATGCATCCTTTAGTGCAACATGGATTTAAACGCGCCGTGTGTTTCATCGTCCGCCCGTGCTGTGTTGTGTAAGCGGCGCGATAAAATCGGACCGATTTAGGGGTGTGATTTATAAATCTAATCCACAGCCCGACCGTGATCGTGAGCCTTCCCAATGCCTTAGGTTTGATCGTGTTGTACCACGGACGCATTTTGGGTGGGAACCGATCCTTTTGTAATTTGTGTCATGTCTATAAATGAAATAATTACGTTTCACGATCGGAAGAGGGGGAGTTTTGGAGCGAGTTTTAACGTAAATCACATGCGAGATTTAATGATTATTTTTTTCATTAAGCGTTCTTCATTAGGAAGTTTTTGAAATGGGTTAATGTACCCGTTTAAATCTGTTTACCATGTGAAAAAAAAAAATAAAACAGGTTTATAATCGCTCACAAAACGGTTTTATCATATCTTCTGCAAACAGGAGTCATAAATTTGAATTAATTAATTTAGAATATTTGAAATATAAAAAATGCAATGCGTTGGAAATATGGAAAAATGGGAAAAAATATTTTTATTTCAAGGTTATTTACTAATATTACAAATTCATTGTTTCAAGTAATTTGTTTGGATGGGATTGGATGGGAAATTAAGACTCTCTTCTTTTAAATGTAATCAAGTAGTAGTCTTTTGTCAAAACACTACAATGATTGGGCTGTTAAATTATATAAATGTTGCGATATGAATACCTTTTTTCATGTAAATTGGTGTTATTGGAAATTTATTTTTCATTTTTATTTTATTTTACAACTAATAACCATCCCAAAATTGAATAAAACTTTTTTATTTTATAATAAATAAATCGAAACAAAAAATATAGGAATAATGGTAATTCACCATACAGTTACAATGAAAGATATCATTATTTTGCTCAAGCAGCTGTTGTTTCACTGGAAATGATATAATAACCTATCCTAATTTAAATCCAACAACTATATAAATCGCCTTTTTTCCTTCATTCCATGACGTTGTAAATATGGATCAACCTCCTTCGAACAATTTTCTTCCCGTTCTACCACACATACACCACCCGATCCAACAGAAATATTATGTAAACAATGCACCTGTAAACGCATCGCTATTGAACACGATGCACACGTCCGTCGTATGGGCCGAACGGTACCGTGCTAATTAGCCGCGAAGGTGACCGGGCGGTTTCTGTTCTATTTTCTTCCACAAAAACCCACTCGTGCATGGCAAGGGCTAAATAAAGCGCGTGCGTGCCCAGGGAGGGAATAAGAATTTGCCCGACTTGTGCACGCTTCCCGACCAGAAATCGGGCCATCGGGTGGCTAAGGAATGAATGAACGAAACGTAAAACCACCTCCGTTGCGAAGCTGTATCGCACCGTGGACATGAATCGGCGCTCAAGCGGCAAAAAAAAAACTCGAGCTTGGTCGAGCGCATTCGGTGGCGATGAAAAATACCCCAGACTCCGTTAGGCGGGCGTACATTTAAACATAACTGCAACCAGCCGGCGGCTGGACTACATTTCACGCGGTTTTAGCCGCGACCATAACGTCCCGTAGGTCTCACGGTGCTTGGGCTGGGGTTGTTTATTTATTTATTTATTTATTTATTTTGTCTCTTCTCTCCTAGCTTAAAAGATTTGTTCGACGCCGGAATGAATGTACGGTTGCCAGTAAGGCACCCACACGTTGCTCGAAGTAAACGGAACCCGAACAAAAATTGGTCAACGTTAATCGCATTAAAATCGCGCCTACCGTTGTGATTACATTTTTTTTCTTTCAAAAGAACACCACCATCATGCTCCTCTAGTGTTGAATCATTTGTTGAATTGGAACAAGTTTACACAGCTTTGAGCAGCTAGGTCTCCTCCGGTGATTCCATCCTGAAATCTATTTTTTTCCTTCATTTCACGCTATGCTTCTGCCCGACACCATCGTTGAAGTCTTTTGTGTCGTTCTTTTGAGCAAGCGGGAATGATAAAGCACCCAGCCGTTTTCGGGTTGCAGGCATGCCGCAGAAGCGAAAACTGCTTGGTCTTATAAATTTTATTTCTAACCTCGCGTGTTGTCAAACCGTTTTTACCGTTAGAATGTCATCGTGAGATGCTACGAAAGCAAAGCACCGAAAATGGCGTCCAAAACTAGTATCATTATCATAGCGTTTTATATCTAAATGCGTTCACTGTTCGTTGACAAAACAAAATTGTACGCAAATTTGATTAATGTAAATCTTTTTCTCGTATTCGTAACACGCAACATATAAAATTAAAATGCTACAAATTCAAAACCAGTTAATAGGGTTAAACTAACATAACATGTTACAAGAAAATGAACTAGTTTCGTTGAAATCACTAAGTCCGTTACAAACTTCAACATAAATCATCACATCGCAGAATTAACTCGTTTCCTCGTGCACGCAACAAATGTCAGTTCTTAATGGATTCGTTGTAGCAAACATTGTTTTTTTCTTCAATTTTCTCCTCCTATTTCACCTGTTTCACCAGCCGCTTTTAACTTCTTCCACTTCCACCGAGACGCGAGCTGTGCTTCGTTCAGGCATCCCGTAAAACGGTGCTGCACATTGGTTCGTAGTTTTTGGGCATGAAACCGATGCGGAGGATTGATAATTTCATTACCTCACTGTAAACCGTAGCCGTAAGGGCACGCAAGCCCAACTTGACCTCAACAATAGACGCACCGGGAATCGGTCGTGACCTCAACCTACGAGGAGGTGCCCCAATGAAGCGTTTCGGGGTCAACGTTGGGTTTTATTCGTCTGTTTGATTCTTTCTAGCCGTCTGTTTCGTTTAAGATTTCATTGTGAAGAATTGTTTATGGAACATTCTGTCGAAAGAATTATCTTTATTATTCTATAATCTTATATGAAGATGGAGTAATCTTAACAATAATAGATTGTCGTAAAGGAAATGTTTAAAAATCATTTAAAAATTCATGCGAGTCTTATCTATCGGCATCGTAGATGCTTCAACTTTTAATCAGAGATTGCATGTGCATTACACTATTTCCATTTTTTCCACGCTATTACCTAACGGTTACCCACGGTTTTACTCCCGTTCCATTCCGATGGTATTTTTTATTTGAGCGTAAAAAAAAAAGAACCCCCGTAAGCGGCGTGTGTCGCGTGTTGATTTTCTAGCTCGTTCGTCTTCACGCCATCGGCATCGGTTGTGTCCATGCCCGTTCACTGACGAAACGACAGAAGGCCGCGCTAGCCATTGGGTAGGCAAATAAAATGGAACAGATATTGAGAAAAAAAATTAACTGAAGACTGAAGCATGTCATAATTGTGATGATTGCATCCATGCATACAATAGGCAAATCGGGATTCGTGCGATTGCGTTTTCGATTTGCTGCCATAATTAATAATAACTTCAGCTCCAAATGGAAAAAGCAGAGCTTCTTCTATGTGTCTGCTCAAAGAACGAACCACACCCGACACCCGGATGCCCTTCGTTCGGTGGCGTCAGTTAATTAAATGAACCGCCTCAGTCAACCGAAACCGTTCGACGGTGTTGCCTCATCTTGTTTTATATTTCCTTAAGCTGTTGCCTTACCACCGGCGCGATGCAATTTATTGCCGATCCGCTCGGATTCGAACCGAACGCATTCTCGCATCGTAACGAATGATCGAAACAATCTAATAAACGGACGCGCAAGGTAACATGCGGCACGTTGGGGAGGGCGGCCGATGAACTTGCAACCGCGACCCGGTGCTGTCGATTCTAAATCCGATGCAATTTCCAGCCCTTTCGGAACCGGCCGAAACGGTTCCGAAATAGTTTCTTTCTTCCCCCTCCCCCCCGCGGACTGCCTCGAACCAGCGAGCGATGAGCCTCACGGCCACGCAAACGGTACGCAACCGACGGACGCACCCCGCTGCAGCGTGGCCTTTCGGTGTGGCCTGTAAAGTGCCTAATTCTGGGCCCGACACCTTGCGGACGGACGGAAAACGGATTAAAATGCGGTGGGTCGCTATGGCGGTGCGGAGCCACCAATACCATTAGCGCCTCAATAAAGGGGTAGAAACACTAATGATAGTAATGATGACGATATGGTACCGATGATGGTTCGCTGATTTTTACGATCGGCAAAACCAACGACCATGTCTTCGCGCGGTGCGGACACAAACGTGCTGCAACCCATTCGATTCTTTGATGAGGGTGACGATGGCTGTTGCCGATGTCTATCAGCGAAGTCTGCGGATCCATCTTCGCTATTAGATCGTCCACCGAATCGCCATGGGTTGTCTTTCCGATTTCTGCTCTCTTTTGCGTCCCTCGTTTCCGGTGCCGTTGCCACAATAATATTAATTTCTTATTCCGGCAACAAGCGGCGAACGCGACGTTTGGTTGTTTTTTTTTTTTTTTTTTTTGTCACGGCACACCCCACGACGATGACGCAGCTCCGCAGCGGCACGCGATCCATTCGTTTTTTAGCGTGCGTTACAACACGGCAACGGCGGCGGCAAATCATCGGTTTCGCCGTGGTCACCGTGGAGGTTCATCGAATCGTACGTCACCCGCGCAACCCACCGCAGAATCAGTGTTTCGTGCCGAGTGTTTCGTGCATTCCCTCTTCTTCGCAACACCGTTTTTGCGACGACGACGACGACGACAAAGCTCGTGTCAATTTTGATCCACCGATACACGGAGGTTCCTTCGCCACCGTTTCCGCCATCGTTCTAGCGATCCGACGGGCTGCAAATTGCAATGCCGTGCACCGTACGCGTTCGGTTTCAAAATGTTTGCTGCCCGTCACACCGTCATACCGCCGCCTTTTAACCGCCGCCCCTAATTGCCGTTACCGAAAGGCGGCCCGGCCACGTAGCGGTCGCAATGGCTACGGCGTGCGGTGGCTAATCAGCAAAGCAAATTAATTAGCACCGCATTAGAACAAACCGACCGTGTGCGGCGGGACGCGCCTCAGCGTTATGATTTCATCAGCTGCCGGTGCTTGTTAGTGGAGGCAACCGAATTATGTTGCTTGCCGTTGGGTAAGCGATAGTGAAGTGTTGATCGGAATGCACATCCGTGCTTTGGTAGATTGTACTGGAATTCGATATTTCTATTTTTTATGTTTATTTATTTATTCCCCAAGAACGATGAGGTCGCCTTACTAGCTAAAAGTAGTAATTTGTTTTTAAAGATTTAATTACATGAAAAAGGAACACGCGGTCCATTTGGGTTTTGTGAAGTGAAAAACACCAGTCATCTGACCTTTAAAATTTCCTGTTTTAATTCGAATACTGTTTTCAATCTTTAAATAGTTATTAGTTTAGTTCTCAGCAAACCAGTTCATATTAAATAATGCAAATGTTTTATTCATACAAAATTGGGGAAGAAAAAAATATTTTAAATCAAACTATTTTAAATATTTACCTCATTAGCATTCTAATATCCTTAAGAAATTCACCTTTTCTCATTAAATGGTTCATGCTACATGATCTAGAAAGAATATACTTGTTTAGACATGTTTAGGATGACTATTACGTTTTTTAAAATGGTAATGGCTCCCTTAATTTTATTTTGACACTATACGCAACCACAGCAGAATGAAACAATTATCTTCTCTTTTCAACGATATTTGTATGCTTTCAAGATGTCCTTTACGGTAGTCACGCACCGCCCAAATTTAAAAATTCTTTTATACAGTATATTTCAATTTTCTCGCCCCATCAAATGGGTTCGACCTACTTCCATTACCTCTTCCGTACGGTGAGTGAGAAAAGAACATATACCAACCACGAACACCTAAACTTCTACCCACGTAATCAGTACCAAAACGTTCGAAAACTAGAAAAAAACACCGATCCGTTCCCGACACGGGTCAATTCGGATTCATCTTACCTTTTCACGCCCACTCAAACGGCCGAGCGTACAACGTACGCCGTGAGCACGGAGCGATTTCGTGTACGTAGAAAAAAAAGATGCATAAAAATATTAATCACTCTCCCAAACATCCTTTCAATCGTGTGTTTTTTGTGTAGATGCTTCGTATGCTCCTTATTTACTGCTGCCACGTTCGTTGATCCTGAGCTGTCAGCAGTGCGCCGGGGCGGGGAGGGGGAGAAAGAGAACGCGGATGGGGAAAACATCATCCATCAACCGATCGTTAGGCATGATGACAGTGCTAAGTTCACTCGTACCCGAGTCTGAGGAAAAAGCATGAAAAATCAACACTCACACACCGTGGAAGGGAGAATCTAGTTTTCGCTTCTGATTAATTTTTAATGGCCCCGGCAGCATGCCGGGCGCCGCCATTATGACGGATGGGAAGCCAAAAATCCTGCCACTTGCCACCCGCGGCCGCCTGGTGGGATGGGAGCGTCCACACCCATTCGCTGCGGCCCGTTTACGGTAGCTGGGGTGACCGGTGCGGTGCTAAACGGGAACATCTCCCTCTCCAGCCCCTGTTCCCCTCCCGGGGTCATCGAGATCGGTGCAATGTTAGACTGCACCGGTTGCATACGAGTAGACCGAAGTGATTAATGAATGCAGGTCGAGCCTCGAAGCAGCTCGAACGGATTTTTCCTTCGAATTCCTCCCGAGTGGGACCGGTCGGTAACAAACGGTTTTCCGGTAGCAGCAGTTTTAGGCACTTGAACCTGTTTCCGGCACGCTATTAGCCTGGGATTAGCTTAGCTATTAGGGCACCCAGCCCGCCCTTAGGGTTTCTGCTGCGATTGAACATTGCTTTACCTTGATGCGAGTGTTTGGTACGCACTGCACTTGCCACCGGCTTACCATTCGGTCACGCTCTGCTTACAATTGCCTCATAAGATTGTAGTATCACATCCCCTAATGGCGATCGAAAGATAGAGAGAGAGAGCAGAATGAGAGGATGAACGCATCGCAATAAATTGTACAACGTTTCGCAGGGCAACAATTCATTAATAAATTAAACGTCTCGGTCGCGTCTCACGATGGAAACGGGACACGTCGTGCGATCTGGCGTGGAAGGTGCGTTCGGTGCGTCCGGTGGCAAAAGTTTGATGGACAAATTAGTCGGCAAACAATTGATTTATGGTCACACTCTCGGTGTTCGTAACGACGAGACGCGTGTGTACAGAAAGCAGACAAGAACGTACACAATTTGTTGTGGAGCGAGCACGAGCAAAAAGATCTTTCAAAACTTCTTTTGATTCATCGAAAAGTGTTTGAGAATCCGATGTGTTTCAAAAATATATGTAAAAAATAAAAAAAGCGTTCCCCTTTGCCTGTTAAATATTCATTCACAGCGTTCTGAGTGGTGTGAGCACGATTCATACGTGAAATACACGTTAAAAAAGCATTAAAAACAACATTCATAAATCATCTTCGACGAAAACCATCGAAAGACTTCAACGCCAAGACAAGCGACGAACCTCTCTCATGGGTCGCTTACTATCGGCCAGAATCATTCCTCAAACAC
Source organism: Anopheles farauti No. 4 (assembly GCA_000956215.1). Lineage (NCBI taxonomy): Eukaryota > Metazoa > Arthropoda > Insecta > Diptera > Culicidae > Anopheles > Anopheles farauti No. 4. The sequence goes on from JXWZ01003414.1 coordinate 19,449, forward strand.
ATGAAGCCCATCTAGCAGCGAGGCAAGCATAGGTTGGTAGAAATGCTTTCCTTTTTTCCCTTGCCTCTCGTTTGGAGAGTCTTTTGAAGATTAATTTCTTTTCGCATGATTCGCGCACTCGCATGATGAGCGAATCATCGCCCGGACGCTCGGGACGTCAAACATGAAACGTGCGCCGTACGCCCCAGGCTGATCCTTGCCGATTTGTTTGGCTCGTTCGTCTGTCGACGGCAGCCTGGGACGCCTTTTAAAAACCTGCTGATCGCAGCACTACCCAAACGGCCAAACTTCTCACGATCACGCCAATCATCCGTGTCGTGTCGAGGCTGCTACGTTTTGGATATTGTTTTTCTTTCGCTTCGACCAGCGAGCACGAAGACGCGTTTTGCCCCACGGGGTTAAAGTTCTTCATCGCGTGTCGGGTGGGTCGATTTTGAGCCTTTCAATTCGGCATCCATTTGACCCACATTCGGGTGGGCACGTCCAGTGCGAAAGGATGCGTTAGGGGTGTTTCTGAGCAAACGCCCAGAACGCCATTGACCTTTTGATGAAGTTTTTGTGCTTGATTTTGATTTGACCGAGCTCAATAGGTATTTTTATTTGGTAGTCAATCGAAGTAAGATTTCTTCTCTGCAATCTGGTATTGATGAAAAAAGGCCAACATAAATTTAGAAGCAATCAAATAGCCAAATAAATTAACTGAATTATTTACTTACTGAATTAATTGACTTAAATTAAATGAAATATGTTCAAATCTTATTTTATTTACATGTTAAAAAGATTAATCGTGTGTAATTTAAATATTGCGTTAAGTTTATCTTATTTTCTAGATTATTAAGACAATACAAGTTATAAAGCGAACAAAAGAATAAAGTTATACAGTATTTTATATACTAAACCATTTTAACAAACCTTGCCATAATTGTTCAAGTCTTTTAAAGTAATGTCATAAAGACTTATTGATCAATGAAATCATATCAAAGAAACTAAATCATCGATCAATTTCATTAAAATTCATCCAAAAAAATGGTAATATTTACAGCTTTTCTTAACTTTTTTTACTACTGATAACTGTTTAGAATATACCTTAGTCGTAAACTTTGGCAAACATAAACAGCCCATACATCTTCATACCCAAATATCATCAGCTTAGTACAACTTAATGGAATAGACTTGTTTATTTTAATTGTCCGCCGTTATTCACGTCAATCGTGTTACGCATTTTCCTTGCAATCAATTTGCATGCGACGCCGCTAACGATAACGTCAAAGGAAAGCACGTCGGTTCGTAGTAGAAGCTGTGTATGTGTGTGTTTGTGTGATATTCGTACCGAACCGTACGTCGAAAAGCGTCACCCGAATATACTGGTGGGTTTTACCCGGTTCCCAAACTCCAGCAGCACACATAAGGTCGAGGAATATTTATAAGCAGCTTCGCTTATTTCTTCATGATTTTAGACGAGATAAAAATAGCCACACACTCCGCTCTTCTTTATCTTCCTCTCTTTCTCTCTCTCTCTCGCTCTCTCTTTCTCTAAAAGTCATTCACACATATGCGCCGGTGAAACAAGTTTACCCAATACCAATTTAACTTTTGTTCGCCACGGTTATTATCATTCTTCTCGGAGATGAAGCAAAAGCTCAATCCAGGACGACGCTTCTGTCTGCCTAGTGACATTAAAAAAAAACTGTACGTTGACATCCATGATACCAAAATAGATCTCACTCCGCGCTACGGCCAGCTCGTGTTGGCCTCAAAGGCAAAGGTCAGGAGGAGCGACTGCAACGAAACGAGTTTCATGTGAGCAATGCTATATCTATCGAGGCGGTGCATTTTTTTTTTACACCCCTATATGATTATTTTTCCCAAAACAACCAACCATACTTTCTTCACACAAAAACAAAAAAAAACAACAAAAGAAATCATTGAATTCACCTCAAAACCTACAACACCGTTGATGAGGCTCACGGGCACCAGATGGTTAAGCAGGTTATTGGTGCGCAGACATTGTAGCTGGTTGCTTTCCGCCCAAACGCTGCACACTCAATCGATCGAGATCCGATGCCGGGGAGCGTTCCGGACGAAATTGTAACCTAAATGTAGCGCACGGGCCGTCGTACAAGCAGACGAAATGAGACGCAACAACAACAACAACAACAACAACAACAGCAACAGCTCCAAATGGAATACATATTCCATAAACATAACAATTAGCACACCACCCCAAAAACCTGCATAGCAACGCTGCCGTCCTGCCATATGGGTAAAAAAGGGGCAAACGAGAGCATACCACATCATCATCATCAACATCATCAACATCGGCAACATCATTTAGCATCATTACCATCGGGGTCTGTGGCACTCGTGGCAACTTCGCCACACATGCCTCGGGCGAAGAAAGCATGAAGGAATCGTAAAGAGGAAATCGTAAGGCAGCAGCATGGCATATCCCTTCCGCTTCGGGCACTGTTTCTGCGTGTGTGTGTGAGAGAGAGAGATAGAAGGTTTGCGATCGAGTGAAGTAAAACATCATTAAATCTGCTTCAGGTTTGGTTTAACAAAAAAAAAACAGGTGTGCTAGCGATCAAGTGGAAGGATGTGTTGTAGTTGCTTTATGGGTGCGCTTCACAAACGGTTCATGAACTTTGCTTTAATCTTACCCATATCATACTCTTCTCAAAAGACGCATCTTACATCGCGAACTCATTCCGAATGGGCTTCTAATGTCACCGAAAGCTCTCGAATGGAATAAAACAAAACCCCACCCAATCCTTGCTCCTGGTCTGCATCCGTTTATCGCTTCTCGGAACCATTTTGCTATGTTTTAAATACAATTTAATGGGCTCAGATAGGGTTTCGGTTTGCGCCGCGTCGGAAGAAAGCTCGGCTGCGGAATGCGGAATGGTTGATTAAAGCAGAGAAATTGAGCGATAGAAGAAGAAACGAACGGAAAGACTGACGGGGATGCCGCGGAGGAACGAGGCGCCCGTCCGCGCAAGATCAGTTTGCGATCGGAGGCAAGAAAACGTCACAATCGGCAACACGCGCGTTCCACGACCGCTTGCTGCGAGAGTATTCCGCAAAAGCTCGGCTATTGTTCGCTCTTTCTCTCTCTTTCTCTCTCTCTCTCTTTTTCTCGCCTTTTTCTCTTAGCAGTTCGGCTCGTGCTCGCAAACAGGCGCGCACCGTTTCGGAAGTGTGTTAGCAGGTCTCGCGAATAACGGTATTTCTTGTTGTTGTTGTTGTTGTTTACTTTCGCCTCCTCTTTGCGCTCCATCTTCTCGCAGTTATCGTGTGTGTGTGTGTGTTTGTGTGCATGTAGAGACCCGTTTTCAAGTGCGCTCAACTGTGCGCTCGGAGTTGGAATGTGTTGCGGGGAGGCAATGCGAAAGAGAGAGATATATATGAGTAAGATATGCTCTAGAAGGAGAGAAAGACAAACAAAACACATTGGTTGGTGGGTTGCCGTGGAGGCAACGAAAGACTTGCGCGTTGGCAACTGTGACGAACACGCTGTTAGTTGCACGATCGGTTTTGTTTTTGCAAAGAACAGTGTTCAAATATTTTGCAATATTTTATGAGTTTCATAAGTTGTGTTTAAAATTCGGACTTCATTCGATGGAAAAAATAAATATTTTTTTGATAGGTTTAGCCTTCGGTAGCTTCTTGTCGCTTCAGTTTTTCAGATCAAGAATAAATTAAAAAAAATAACACAAACACTCTAGCACTGAACGTTGATAATCATTTCCTCACGACCTATTCGCCCCCCGCGGCACCATCCATCCCGCAGGTGGTACAAAGGGCTCCAAAGCCACTCCAATAATGAGGGATTTGCGGTGGTATAGTCGCTGAATGAAGCAGAGAAAAAAAGTTCCCTAACACTTCGCTCCACACCCCGATTCGTTCCTTCCCCACAGCAGCAATCATCTCCTGTATTGAAAGCGAATTTTCCCGTTCCCTTTCCGCGGGTACCGTGCAGGCGCACCACATTTCCTCCGCACGGGTATTTTTCATTCCATTCCGGCCATTTTCGTACGCTTTCGCGTCGTGGAGTGGAACTACCGCACCGGTTCCGCCGTTGCGGCGCTCCCACCATTCCAGCCGCATCGTTTCCCAGGCCAGGCCCGGGGACCAGCGGACGAATGGAACGAATGGAAAAACCCGAACGTGGAAAATAGGTCAATCGGGCTGGCTGGTAGGCTCGCTCACTGACTGCCTTGGCCGAGGCGATGTGCTTGGGATTCTCGGCGTTTGGCGCTCGCCGTAATAAATGCCTTTAGGAATGCTCTACCGAAGCGACCACCGAGAGCAGCATGTTTATGATTGGTCCCGGCACGAATGATAGGAAGAGTGATTTTTTCCTCTCCCTCTGCTCTGTGTGGATGTATGTGTGTGTGTGTGTGTGTGTGTGTGTGTGTGTGTGTGTGTGTGTGTGTGTGTGTGTGTTTGTCGGGATGTTTTATGATTTCGGTTTTATTTTAACTTATCGTGGGCTTTAAACGGCCGACGGTGTCGGGGAGGTGTGGGCGGTGGATGCCTTTTACTGCCTTTTACTTCGTGGGTGCCATTTTTCCCTTCCCGTACCGGCTCATTAGAACGTCTGCGTACGTTTCCTGCCACCGGGCACCCGCATGCCAGCGCCACGGTAGTATTATTTTCGTAATTATTTGTTGGCGGTTTTCGATTTTCATTTCCTGCTGGGATGGTGCGTCTGGTTCGCTAGTGGTCGGCGCGTCGTTGGTCTGTCCACCGAATACTTTCGCTGCCGTGTCTGCGTATGTGTGGGAGGAAAGAGTTTTTGTCTTTTTTTTCGAAAAGGTGTAAATAAAATCAATTTTTAAACAGTCTAAGAAACTGCCTGTTTTGAA
>JXWZ01003415.1:0-11287 GCA_000956215.1 Anopheles farauti No. 4
CAAACACTATCCGTATGGATAGTTTAACGATGAAAAAGTGCTAAACTAATCACAAATTTAAAAAAATTCATTGCATTGTTTATCTGGTGAATTTTCTAATCATGAAAACGGTGTGCTTGTAACCAAATTGTGTAAGACACCAGGCGTCTCTTTCGCAAACACGTAACACAATAAAGTCTCTAAAGTTTCGGATACAATTAGTAGTTACGCGTTTGTATGATGCATGACACAGTTTAGCATTTAAAAAAAATATCTTCTAGGTGTTTGTTTTTTATTTCAATGCAATTTTGGCTTATTTCCCTGTTGAATTTGTTTGGTACTTTAGGTAGACATTCCCTAGAACTCCAGTTCTGGCCGCGTTGATATTTTGGCACAAACTTATCCTTTCTCTTATTATGGAGGTGCCTCGCATTGGTACTCCAAAGCAGACCGGAGCTGATTGAACTTGATTCGGGTCAATTTGATTATTCCTGAAATGGCATGGTAGGTGCACATTCTTCGACACGATAACAAATGTCAATTGAACCAACCAACCGGGGCGATCGCATAGCAGGCTGGGAGTAAGAAATGAAATAAGAGCACCGGGCATGACTGTTTGCTTACGGTTGCAACAATATGCAGCGGCTATCCCGAAAACGAAGCTGTTGATTGTTATTGCTATTGTTTTAACAGATCCTTCCGCCTATAATGCGGAAACGGTACCCGGCTGGTCTGCAACGATTCGTACGCTTTGGCTCGTGGAGAAAACCGATTTAATAAACTTATGAATTCGATTGTCTCGAGCACATAATTCATGAATAATATAGGAATGAGCTGGAACATAATGAAATAAACGTGTCGCGTATTGCATCCCAGATGCCACGATGTTGCCAAGGTGATGTACCACGTGTACCATATTGAACCGAATGTGCATGCCGTGGCACCCTCGACTGCAGTTCTTATTTATCATCCGGCTGAGGGAGAGGGATTGTGAATTATTAACGTTTTGATTTCCAATCAATGGCTAGGTGAATATTATACCTTCTGTCCAGCAAGTGTAAGGCAAATATTTTCAAGTAATACGGAAAAGTGTTGTGATAGCATGATGACATTGTGCTCATTGAAAATTATAAAAAGTACTTTAAAAAAATAATAGTATACTATCCTCTGCCTTTATACGACTGTTTAGTAAGCTGTGAAAATGTGAAACCAGAAGAGAGAGAGAGAGAGAGAGAGAGAGAGAGAGAGAGAGATTCATATAGACATATAGTTTGAGAGAGAGAGAGAGAGAGAGAGAGAGAAAGAGAGAGAGAGAAAGAGCGAATAGATAAAATATGTCGCAGGATCATGATGAGAAATATGCGGGAGATTGGAAAGGACACAGACGGAACTCGGGTTAGACGCTGGTTAGCCAAAATTCAATATTTTAATTAAATGCTTTATTTATACAACAATGTCCTCAAACTTTGATGGGTTTGTTTAAAAAAAAAAAGTTTTTATACTGGTACAAACTGGTGTATTTTCTAAAACATTTCACCTGAGCCCTTCCACTGTTCGCTTGTTTAGATATGCGAGCAAATACATTCCGTTTCGGTAGCGTAACAAAGAGTCAACTCGATATGGGCAAAATTTCAGAAAACAATTTGAATAGTATTGGAGACGTGTTGTTGTAAGTAAGGGAGTCTCCATCGCATACGTAAATATGTCTATCCCATGTAGCTTTCATAACATTATACACAAATTGAAATTTGTTGTTCCAACAATCACCTCAGTCGCTTACGACCGTATGCCTTTGGGAAAACCTTAACAATCAGTCCTTATACCATGCCCCAACAATAAACTTAACCTCGAAAAGTGCACAAAAAATGTATTATTTTGTAATAAGAAAAATATCCGTAAAAATGAAAACTGTATAGCTTTTCATCGCATGAAATTAAAAAAAATATATATCACGAATAAATATTCGAAAGTTTCTTGCCACATTGGTGATGGAGGATTTCTTTTAAACTCTATCTTTTCTCTCTTGCTCTCTGTGTTTCTTTTTTTCGTACCTTGTGTTAGTCCAATAGTTTACAGACAAATGAAAGTTCAAGTTTCTTACTGTGGTGTAAAAGTATTTAAACACTTATTTACCATATGTGCCGCAGTGCAATCGTAAAATAACAAAAATAACGAAACGGTCTAATTATTGTTAATGTCACCAGCAATGAAGCGCAATTGCATTTGCGAAAAGCATGAGTTCTTTTCTATATTTGAGTTAAACATTAGTTGCAGCAACGTTCGGCATGCTCTAAAGCGTGTTCAATCGGTTTACGGAGCTTACGTTCCGAGCTCTGGTTACCCCCGAGAATAGGTGGTACGATCGTTCTTTCTCCAAGGTGTGGTGACTTTCATTGCAGAAAGTGGGAAGTTAAACATATTAACGACGATTTATATGCAATATCATGAATATTACAGCAACCGGACACTAATAATCGTAAATCGCGAAAAAGGACAATAAACAATGGAACCTTAATGGGAATCAAATCGCGCCGAATAGCGTGGAACCGCCGGTACGGGTGAAAGAAGGTGACCGGCTGAATTGGTGCAGCATGGGGAACGATGACGTTCTTGAGACGTTTCGTAAAATGACCATGTTGATTGCTAGAAGAAACTAATAAAAATAGTTTCACGTTCCAATGTGGTAATGCGCAGTCCTAAATCGAGCCGGGAAGCCGTGCTTTCCCAGAACAGGAAGTGTACTGGTGACGGCAAATGTTCTGAGCTGCCAACCTTCCAGCACATTGGCTGTTAGTTTTATTTCCAGCGCCTACTACATTCACGGCTTTTAGCGTGTGTGTGTGTTTGTGTATGATTGTACGTTATTCGGAAGAAATTAGCATTGCAACATTGGTCAAGCGGACATGGTGGAAATAAAGTATCACCAAAGTTTTGCCTGTGAAGAGCTTCTTGGCGAAAGCTTGGCGAGAAGGGCTCGTGTGGGAAGGGGATCGTTTCAATGAGTAAGTAAGGCATTCCGTTTATTTAGCTTTCAAAAATGCCTTCGTGTCATGTTGGGCCGAAAACCGTGCCCTGAACAGGATTGCGCGACAATGGGTAATACGAGCGAAAGGAAAGCCATATCCGGAAGTCATTGAATTCAGAGGTTTAGTACCGCACTGGGTCAATAATTTGTAGCTGTCTGCATTGGTTCATTCGGTCCGAGGGTTCGACAATTGTATGGCGTGAGTGTATTTATCGATCTTTAGCTTTTGTTTCGGGTTCTGGTTGAAATAAAACATCTGAGTTCACCGATATGTATGTAATATTCTCGTACATAAGTCAGGAGCAATTATTAACCTGATATCATGAAGCTATTTTGAGATTTTTTTTAAATCGAATATTACAATATAATTACTAATCTTCTAAGCAAACCGGTGGCACGGCAATTATTTTGTATTAAGAAGTCGATTAATGTTAAAATTAGGTTTACTAGCTATGAGTGAGAAGATACTATTGGACTAAGGTGTTCATGCTTTGCGTGGTATGGACATTCAGCTTCTAGCACATACAATGATTGAAATACAATGTTCTGAATTGTTTTCATTGTTTAGAGAGTAAAATGTTACCGATACTGCGTTTCGATTGAGTTTCTTTTTTCGTTTTTTGGTGCTTAAGGGAACGTGAGTTTGATTTTAAATTATAACGTTGTGTGTTTAGCTACCTTGAATCTGGAACAGAATACCGGCTCGCATGAAATGAATGAGTGTAACCACTCATTACTAGCCGATAGACGAACATAATTAGATACCATGTTATTTTAAACACCAGCTCAAGTCCCCTTGCTTTCCAATTCCGATTTCAATATGCTTTCGTCACGACTTGTGAAGAGTGTACTTCTAACAGCCCAGAACCATATGTACTATTGATTTTTGAACGAGATTGCACCAATTAGAGGTATGTTTCACTTTACGAAAGTGTTATGTCACACGATTTTTTGTCTATTGCGCATTTTAATTGAAATGAAAAATTATCAGTCAATAGAGAACCGGAAATATCTTTCGATTGCTTTAGAATTAAGTATGAAGTGTCTTACAAAATCAGTGAATGGTTTGTGTTTATGTAAATTAGTGTTTGATATTCATTATGTTTCTCAAATCGTATGGTTAGTAACAGCTCCAGTTAAGAAGCATAATGCCATGAGAAACAACCCGTTTGCTTAGTGTTTGAAACAGATTGCACTGGAACAGTAGCGTGATAATCATCTGCATCAATATGGTCCAACATATGGACCGACTAACTTCGGGTTTCTTTCCATTTCGAAACTCGACTAACTGACTAATCCTAAGTACGATTGCCCGCCGATAAGGATGTTCTGGTCACTGAGAGCAATTTGATGCATGGCTTCGTTGACCGAGGGACCGAGGAAAGATTTTCGGTCATGGATTCTGGGAATTCTCGCATAATCCCGTGCGCTGCGGGCTACTGGATGGTTTCCCGTCATCAAAAATACATTATTCATGAGCTCGGTACGTAAACTCTTCCACCTAATCGCCACTTAAAGCGTTAAGACGTTAAAATATTTATTTATTTTCTCACCCTCCGCAGTAAGCCGGGACATTTTGCATTTGTGAATTTCTTTTGGCAGAAATTAGCAACACTACGACAGGCCTCAAGGTGTGAGTGCAGGACGTGCCGTCGCGAGAGCAAGACGAACGCAACTTTTCACCTATTAATTGTTATTATAATTTCCGGATTTGAATTCGCTCGGCACCGTTGAACGGTCGTACCGAATGTGACTTTCGGGGAATTCTTCTCATTCTGTTGATGCGGGCGCATAATGCGACCACCGTGCGGTTTGCTACGGGAAAGGTCTTAAGTATCCCGTTATTGATATTATTGTTGCTACTTATTTGGTTTCGTTCACAGAGTGAAAAAAAAACAGAAGCAATGAATACGATGAGAAAGCGCGCAAATGTTGTTGCCTGACACAAGATTTATTATTATTTAATTCCGAAATAAAATGCTACCGTATGTGAGGCGGTGGTTCGGATTGGCAGGAGGAAATGGAATGGTTTACTGCACGCTGATTGTATGAGAAGTTTTCACAGCGCCGAAACGAAGCGTGCTTTTGATGGAAGAAAAGAAACAAACAGAAAAGCAAACCAAACACGGTGGAAACCACCACCGCAAAAGCAGCAAATGCCGATAGGTTACACAAACCGGTGACGAGTCGCCTAACTAGAAACATCCCCCCTTTATACACACACACACACACACACACACACGCACAGACACATACACTAAGGACACAGGTTAGGTTTTCTGATGTACCCCAATTGCCGGCAGATAGTGGTTTTTGTAACTGGAATTCCGATCGCTTAGGACACGCGTGGAAAGGACAGGATGGCAGACTGTTGCCGGTATGAGTTACTGCAATCACTTGTCCTGCCCTCACTATTCTACCGTTGTGACTGAAATGTTTACGCTCCTTTTGTCGAGGTCGTTGTGCTGCTGTCGGTGCTGAGAAGGAAGAATAGTTAAGCTGTAATAACTGAAACGAGGCTATCGTTTGGTTCGTGGTATGCCGAGACACTTTGCAGTTATTTCAAATTACCTCAGAAAACTTAACGCAGAAAAAGAAAGCCCACCACTAAGTAGGCTATGCGGTTCAGATTCCCATGGCAGTGGTTGGTTAGGCAACGACAAAGTTTCGAACAAAGATAAAGGTGACGCGATATGGTTTGAATTATGGGGAAATTAAATTAAAATTCACCAGCCTTAGAATCTATATTTATTGAATATGCTTTCGCATGAAAACGATCGCGGTGAGGTGATCCATGAGCAGTGTGGTATGAGCAATTATGTGCTAATTTGTGGTTACTTTGTTGAACTTTGTAGCTAGTAGTTAATCTTTCTTCAATTTTTAAAATAAAGATTCGGAAATCGTTTTTTAACATAACAATTAATTATATTTATATATGTAAGAACATCTTTTCATCAAATCAAGATACCGATTGTAGGCTAGAAACATAAATGCAATCATGAAAGGTTGATAATATTATCGAATATGTTAAAGTTGGATAAAAACATAACAATAAAAACCGAAGATAGCTACAAATTTAAATTTCAAATCAGCTTTGGAAGAGTGTTTGCCAGGTTGTTTGAAGAATTCAGAAATTTACATCGACGGGCTTAAATTGAGCAGTCATTTTACTAATAAAAACAACGAAGCACGTGTAAAACGACAAACACACACACACACGCTGCATCTAAAATACAACAAGGATGCTGAAAGAAACTTGCGAATGCGTACGAATGTAGTTCGTGTTTCATTTGACGACATTTCCATGCTACTGACCCCCATGGGACGAGTGTGTTGATGTCTTCGGCAGAGCATCGTGACGGAAAAGAGAATGAATTTCGTGCATGTTGGCAACCCGAGCAAACGTGGCAAATTGATGAAACGCCACATGATTTGAGCGAAAGTAAATGGTAGGGCGAGAACTAGTGCCGTAGTTTATTGTATTCTGCCGGTAGGCGTAGCGAGTGACATTTGACAGACGGAAGGGATCGTATTGGGCCGGGCCAGATAAGGCCACGTGTACCACATCTCCCTTTTATGACTTTTTATTTCACGATCACACGTTAAAGCCATGCGTCCCGGAGACTTGCAGTAGAAGAAGTAGGCCACTGTCAGAAAGCGTTTGCTGGGATGACTTTTGCTGTACGAAGTTTGTATTGCCAAAAACTGGAGTGGAAACTTCTTTAAATCATTTTTTTTTCTTTCGTTTACTGAGCGTATGTAATCTTTAGTGTTAAATTCCAGGAAGGAACGAATTTTGGGATGAGAAATAAACAAGAATAAAAATGGATACATAAAGTACCGCACCGAGGACGGGTTTGCATTGAATGAATTGTTTACGAATCAAGTGTTTACTCATGAGAGCAGTTGCGAAAGGTAGCACGAAAATATTCAATTTGTGATGACACGAACGCGATTCATTACATACGCACGATACGTGATTGTTTGTTGAGTGTGTAATAATGTTTGAAAGAATCAATGGATTGCCATCGGGTGGGCGAATGATAGTAGTACAGGCAGAGTTACCGAATGGGTTGTGATAATATATCGGGATGGATTTTTAATAATGTATACGGAAAAGTGTAAATTGCGAAAGTTTCGAAAAATATTTACCACACTCATTTAACATTTCGTTTGTGTGTTGGGAAGATTGACTACGTTTCTGTTGCTTCGATACGCTTCCTAAAGTAAACTAAAGTCAATACATCCATTTTAACGTCATGCACGCAATCAAATGTTTCATCCAATAATATCTCGAGAGTCCTTAACAAGGATCGTTAACACAGTTTGGAGGTGCAGTACAATCAAAAGTGATACATAGTTTTCTAATTAAACATGTAGCTTTCCATTGACGGGAAGCTGAACAGGTAATCAGTGATAAAGTTGGGAGTGAAGTTCTTTTTTGGTAATTGTTCTCGCATATACGCATCCACTCACACGGCACTGTGCGTTGTTTAGACTGTTCAGACTGTTCAGGCATGCTCTCGAGCAGCATCGCACAGTTCTGTACTAGTTTTGCATTCATTTGTCGTGTTTCCTTTATTTATGTACATATCGGACGAAGGAAACAACGGCATCGCCCTGGCGAAAACGTAAATAAATCAAAATGCAAATGACAATGAATTTCACCCGACTTCTCTCATGCATTTTGATACTGAGATTTACATTGTAGGATGAGTTAAATCAAATAATTAGTTTCAGTGCAGATTTCGATCTCACTCACATCTAGCGGGTGCGTTCGTCTCTCGCTCCAGCACAATTATTGTGCGACGTTGTTTTCCATCCTGAACTGGTCGCTTGCTGTGTGGGAGAAAGTCTTCACGGTGAAGGATATTTTCATTTATACGGACATACAGGAGAGTGACGTTGATAGCAGCATCGTTACGTGCTGTTGTGTTGTTTAGTTATGCCAGAGAGGGACGTGTGATTGTGGGTTCGCCGTTACCTGAACCAGGCAGGCACGTGTTCAAGGTGTGTTTTGAAAAGTCATACAAATCCAGTACAGTTCAGTCCTTAAAATTCCAACCTTCCATTCTACAATGGGCGATCAAAGTTGAGCAAAACAAGTTGGCTTCGATAACAGGGCGAAACAATACCGGCACAACCACTCTAGAGTGAGTATGTGTGCTAGCTGAGCAAGAGTTGTTGCAAAGAATCTTGCCAAATTGTTGCACCGTAATATGTATGCATGAGACGAGCCAAAAGAAGCGGATGCGTACCGGGAGAAAACTAAGCAAATTCTTACTGACACTGAGATACCCAAGACTCGGTTTAAGCAAAATGGCTCTGATTTAGCAAACATTACGCTGGACACGTTGGGTTTGCTGAAGCACCCGGCAATGGGCATGGGCTAGAGTTAGTGTCCCGGAGTTAGGGTGCTCATGCCGAACGTCGTATGTACCTTGTTAGTGGATGGATACAGTCCGACGGTGGTTAGTTCTCAGGTGTCAACCGCAAACTTCGGTAACCTTTACCGTTAATTTGAATAAACTAAGCATAAATAGTTGCACTTTGCTGATGACGGTAAGATGAAGATGGGCGAACGTAGCATGGAATAGGACCAGCATCGCTGTAGGTTAGCAACGTCTTCATCCGAGTGTCTGGCTTGTCAAAAGGTAAAATAATGTATTATTTTCTTCATGCTCCCGGTCGTTGGCACAAGCGTTATGGAATGTGACATAGAACGTTTGGGGATCAAGAGGGAGGGGTTTGGTTGGTTTGAGTAGAAATAGGTAGAAATTGGTTTGCAAATTTTTACGAGAGAAAACAAGACTATAAAATAGTTTGCAGAGTTTACAATTTAAATGAGCGGTTGAAATGAACGAAACATAAGGCAAATAATTTCCTTATAAAGAAGGATTTGATTCTTCATAATTTATTTGAAAAATCGCTTCGCTTTGGAATCGTCATCAAGCACTTGAAACGAGAAAGGTTCAATGTATCGATGTGATTTAAGGAAAATTTTTAAAATATGCAAATTTTATTGCTGTTGTAAACAAACAAAGCCGAACGTTAATTGCTTGATTTATAATAAACTTCGTAAACCACCGCATAAACGCGTAATTAATAATTGCCATCGAGAATGGGACGGTTTAAATAGACTTGTTAATTTGCCATTATCGGACTTTGAACTTCTGGCGAACGCGTTTGAAGAATATGACAACAAAAATGGAACCGAAAGAAACTAAATGACCATCAACAAATTGATGGATGAAAATTGGGAAACTTTGAACTTTGACGGTCTATAATTAATCTTCAAAACGGATGAAGAAATGTGTGAAAGCGATTTGATGGGAAAGCGGTCACAGAATTACAGTCAGGTCAGGTCAGCATCATTGTTACGAATTGCGCAACGAAACACAATTTGTCGAAGAATATTGATTAACATCGTTACCTAAAACCGGTCGTGTTATGTCACGGTAAAATAGATGAAGGTGGCAGTGATTTGCGAGGGCTGAAATATCCGCAATTTACGCATCACACGGATTGATTCGGTTGATGGTAATTAATAGATTTTATGATGAGATTAATCACATATGTGTTTGCTCAGTAGCACCGTCAGGGGCGATTGAGTCTTCGCACGAGCTGATGGTATTGTTAATGTTCAATCAATCAACCGGCGCTTATCAAATCTTGGATTCGGCTAGATCAAACGCCAAACCATGGTAAGACGACGACACCAGTGCCAGGTGACGCAAGCGTGTGTGTTGCGAGGCCTGGGAGCGGTGCGGCTGGACGGGATGGTCAATTTTATTCCAGTTGCACTCAAACCTGGCTAAGGAGCCGCGTGCGAGGAGCTAACATTAATCAGCTCTAATATAAGGTTTGCGAGAAGAGCGATCGGATAGGAGCATCCAGAATTGGGATTGATTATTCCCATGAGTCATCGCTGTGGAAGCCGTGTGGTCACTGTTACGCAACGATGGGGGAGAAAAGCGAAAGGAATATGAGGAAACGTTATTGAACGTGGGAAACCGATCCATTTGCTCAAGATTTGCCCGGAAAAACGAATATTGTAAAGTGGAAAGAGTACATTAACTTTTTTTCTTCTATCTTCTTTTTGGAGAGATAAGTATATCGCAGACCAATATCGTGGTTCAATCTTGCAATGTATAGATATTGTTGAGTTAATGAGCCAAACATCTTGGTCGGTTTTCTTCTCCCCCAACATGTGTGGAAGGTACTGTGCGTTGTACCAATTGTTTGCCACACATCTTGGTGATACGACGCTCCAGAGCATTGACAATATTCATGTACCGACGGTGCAAGGCTGGAATAACAAAATGTTCCTTTCTTTTCTTCTTTTGATCGCTACTCGCTCGGGTGTCGTGCTCATCTCAGCACCGATGGGGTGTTGAAAGAAACTCACATGGTGGTGAAAAATGAAGAGAATGGGATGTAATTTTAAGAGGTGAACGTATACGCCACCAACAAACGTTATCCTGCGATGAGCTGAGCTTGCCGTGGCATAACACGGCCCCATAACAATGCCATCCACTCGTGTCGTAGGTTTCGACGTTCTGATTTGAATTCAACCTTACGACGTGATGTTATAATGATAATATCAGACGTAATGTAGAATAAATATTTATTCCATTCCGTACCGTACCGTTGCCGTTGTTCTTTCCCATGCGCTCGTCGACAGCCGACCGGAGCGAATTGGGAATGGTAACAGGGGGGGATGGATACATTTGTATTTATTACGCGACTTCTCTGCTTCAACGCCAGCGGCGGGAGAAATTGAGCGATAAAATTACAAATTTTGATTTAATAACGATACCACCACCAGGCGGAGGAACTCTTGAAGTGCGATTATCCATTTGCAGCGCGGGCTGAAGAAAAGCAATAAGCTTTAGGTGCCATTTGATGCTAATAGAATGACAATGGAAAAATCCGTTTAAGCTTTCGTCGATTTGTGTATAATTAAGTGATTATGAGGTATACCATTGTCGACGCGAGCGACGCTTATGTTGAGCGTAAGTGTGAACAAATATGCGACGTTTATAAGAAAGACGGTGGGACGGGGTGGGTTGGCAAAAGTGATAGTATATTTCTTTTTGCCGTGGTTTTTTTTTGGGATTTGTTCAAGAAAATTCGACATGCACGGCGTGTAATCGGGATGAATGGACCGTGATATATGAAGCATCAATCTTCACACACATTATTATGTATTCCATTATTGTTTTATTTCGTTTACATTATCACGTTTGCGAACGAATATCAGTTAAATGATAGTGTTGTTTT
>JXWZ01003416.1:0-14902 GCA_000956215.1 Anopheles farauti No. 4
AATTTATGACTGATTGCCTTATCGTTTATTTTCCTATAATCAATTACGATTCGAACTTTGCGCTTTCCTGATGCATCAATTTTTTCGGTACCACCCAGATGTTGAATTGGAAGTGGAATGTCGAATTTGTAATTTATAAAAAAAAATTATTTGAGTTGCAACAGAGATATTGTTTTTGCAATAGAGATAAATGTGTGAGCAGATTTATAGTCCAATTCAAATATAATTTAGTAATAAGCTCTTGATAGACAGTCAAATGAAATTAAAATATTGTAATTGCATAATAAAACTACAATTTTTAGTATGCGATTATAAGTTTAGAATAATTGTTCAAGATTCATAGCGCATTGTGGCTGTGACAGTTCTTGGTAGACTGGCGCAGCTGTAAAAATGTTGATTTTGTTTTTTTTCTGAAAGGACAACGTAAACAAACAAAGTGGCTATTTCAGTAAACAACAAAGAAAATTAAAGTGTGTGAATAAACCACATACGTACGTTCGTTCTTGGCTTAAACATATATGATTTATATTTAAAAAAAAGACAATCGCCATCCCGCAATTCCCACTGTGCATTCATGATTGCATGAACGGGGCGATGAAAAACATCGCATGAACTCGCATGGGGCGAAGCAAAACATCGCAAACAAGGCACTCCCCAGCTGACAATTTAAACTAGTATCTTCTCATACACATAGGAACAAAAGGAGCAGTGAAATCGGCAGTGCTTTGTTTGGTACTTTTTTTTTATTAACACAATACTATTTAAATTAACATAATGCTTCTAAAATAAACTATATCTAACGTTTGTAGGACATCCGTTTCGTTATCTCATTATAAGTTGAAAGTATTTAATAATTTCTTTAGAATTTTTAACTTATTATTTTTGTTTATATTCGTTAACTCAGGTTTTACTAATTCATCGAAATCTGGAAGCTTAATATCTATTTCAGTTGTTATTACTTTTAGCATTATCCATATTCTTCTAACTGGTCTACATTCAGTAAATGGCGCAGCTGTCTGAGCTGGATATTTTTATTTCGAATTCTTTTGCTCTTAGTGTTTATTTGTTCATTTACCAGCATACAGTTCGTTCCTTTGAGTTAAAATGATTTTTGTTTATATTTCTCCATATAAGTTTCCAGTTCAGGCATGGGTTCAGACATGAAAATATCATCCGCATATGTATTTACAACATCATGTTGATCATTACATATGTTTTCTAAACGTTCAAGGTAGCAGGCTACCATTAATATATAGTCTTGAACAGGAGATGGAGTTAATTTTGCGAAAAATCTCTATAAAGTTTGAATTAAGCCCGATTACTGGCATGGTTTTATATAGGAAATGATAGTTCACTCGGTTAAATGCCTTTGATAAGTCAAAGGAAATGACTTTTCCAGTTTTTTCATTTCATTAATTTCTAGTATCTTATCCTTAATCGATAAGACTGTTGGAAAGATATTTTATGTTACTAAATTTTTTGCGAAGTAGTTAATATCTCATGTTTGTCCATCACATTTGCTAAGAACTTTGGTAAAAACTTGAAACTAAATCCACGAGGCTTCCAACGGTCACGGTATTCATCAGAGTTGGCCATTTGTTTGCCCTTCTCTCGTCTCATCTCTCGCTCACGCACACAGTGATAACAGTGCATTTCATTGTGAGTTTGTGCAACAAAAGGCGAACATAGATGCATTCCCACAAGTGGTTTTGAGCCGCTGTTGTATCTACCATGGCACATTTTGAGTAATTAAAATGAATTGTTAGGTTTTTTTTAATCGTTTATATCGATTTAAATCAAATGTAGGATTTATTAAAGGTTTTGGTTCCTTAAGTTTGATTTGTTTCTTTTCAACATTTTATAAAATTTACACTTTATTTACAACCACCAAGCCGGCATTCCAAAAGCGGTTCCTTCGTCCGAGTGCTGTCGCTTCACTTTCCGACGAATGCGCACTGCCAGCATATAAACATCGCACTGAACCGACGAGGAACGAACGAACCGGCTCGGCGAAACCGAACAACGAACGACCAAGCAGAGAGAGCAGCATAAACTTCCACCCCGTACAGGGGTGCGTATTCGTTCGCATTCAGATCGAACCGAAACGCGAACCGAGCAGGACGCGTACGTACGCATGTCGCGTCGCGTAACGTGTGGCAGATATTTGAACGTGCAACCGGATCGTTGTCGTGTATTTTCCGGCAAACATCGAAGGGATTGAATTGTTTTCGTGATCCGTGGTAGGTACCGTGCGTGCGTGAATATTACTTTAGTGTGGTACGCGGGGTTGAGGCTAACGTGAAACCGCACCCAACACCCCCAAAGCCCCGGAGTGGTGTGCTGCAGAAACGGTGAATGGCGGGGTGGTGGACACACTCGTGCCGTTGCACAATCCACCATGTGCAATTGCCTCCGAGATGGCTTGAGTGTGTTGGGGGACGCGCGAGTTTGGAGTAAATTGGATTAAATGACGCGACCATCACCACCACACCAGAGACCACCGGGGTGTCGTTTGTTGGGCCGGCCGTGTTTGGAGTTTGTGTGCGCACGGGCTGTACGTTTGTTCGTCGCGCACGGTTAAACTTAACACCCGCGATTAAGTGATCTCGTCGAAAACACAACGGCCACAACTCGTGATCAGTCAGGGTGGAGCCGGGCGTTGATTAAAACACTGCATCGTTCAAAGTGACCATTCGATCACCGAGATCGGCATAGGTTTGAAAATAAA
Organism: Anopheles farauti No. 4; assembly: GCA_000956215.1. NCBI lineage: Eukaryota > Metazoa > Arthropoda > Insecta > Diptera > Culicidae > Anopheles > Anopheles farauti No. 4. The sequence goes on from JXWZ01003416.1 coordinate 2,729, forward strand.
AATATAAATCGAGGTGTTGTTCTATTGTCGATCAAAAGTTCCCCTTAGACCCTTTGTTTCGTGCGGAGAACGAAGCAGAAGTAGGCGTAATCGATTCCACTGAATCACCTGCGATTCAGGTGTATTTGTGCGGGCGCCCATACGACGGTGGCTAAAGTCAACCTGACGCGCGTCGCGTCTCATACGGGGGTGCTTTCGGCTGGATGGATTCGTGCGCTGGTGTACGTGGTATCGCGACCGATGGTTTTGTGTGTATGTGTGTGTGTGTGTGCGTGTATGAGTGTATCTCTAGAGCAGCGAAAGATAGTTGATTGAAAGTCAGTATTCCGTGCGTGAAAAGGTGATGTAGAAGCCCAAAGCCGTGGAGTGTGGGAAGCGATAAAACACACGAGCAACGAGTGCGTTTGTTTGTTTGCTGTATTGGTGGAAACTACCCGTACGCGCAAAGGCAGCGATCGAGATAAAGAAGTGGCCAACAAAACAACCAACCAGCCGCATGTTTACGAATACCTGTGCACCTGCGTGACGTCACGGTTGAACGGGTTGTGTGGTTTTGTGCTACGAACAACACGGTGTAGCGTAAAGGGGAAGAAGACGCAGGGGCAGCCTGCTTCGATGGGAAGCATCTTGCTGTTGATCGATTAAACTGTCAACCTGTTTGCATAGATCGAGGAATTCAAATTTTTAAACGTTTGCATGGTAAAAACACATTTGTGGTGAAACAATGCCCGTCTTCTTGATTAGTTGTAGTTAAAATCGGTTGTTTTTAATGAGAAAATTTAAGATAATTTTCATTCCATATTTCATTTTTGTACAATAGTTTAGCGGAAGGTGTGAATATGATCTTTTTATTCAATTTAAAACAGTGAAAAGTGTCCATAATTTATGCATCGTAGTGCGTGAAAAATAGGCAAGTGTGGCATTCAACATCAAAAGTACTATTTAAAAAGTGTTTCAGTCAGTAGATCGTGAGCGGTACGAAGTTTTTGCAGCCGAAGGTCCTACGCAACTGAAAAGGAAACTTGTCGGCAAAATGGGTGTTCGCTTTCGCTGTGGCTCCAGCTTAGCGGCCATGATGATGCTGCTCGTTTGGATTACGCTTATAGGTAAGTTTGCTCGGGACGGTCGCTACAGGATTTCTTGTTTGAAGGGAGGAAATGAAAGGTAAACAGGAAACTGACCGATGGTCAAGCGAACAGATGAAACCTTGGGGAAACAATGGGGAGGCTACTCAAAAATGGTCTGTAGCTTTCGCAATCAAGCCCGAGAACGGTGTGGAGTGTCATTTATTGGCAACACATCCTTAAAAGGCCCTTAAAATGATATCTCAGTTGGCCTGCATCGGGATGCGAATTTATTTATTTATTTCATTTATTTCATTTATTTATTTTTAAGACCTTGATGGTAAAAACCCAAAAATAAGATCAAGTTTGGATTAATTTTGTTCATGTACTGTTCAAAGCCCGTCATGCTGCGTAAGCATTTTTTTAAATGATTTTATTTAAAGATTTAAAAAATGTATTCCATAATCGTAACTATTAAATAAAACTAATAATGCTGGAGTAACGACTGTATCTTCCTAGATGACGGTAGTGTATACTTGTGATTAGACATATATGATTGCATATCCTCTAGGCGCTTTTAATGGCAAAAGGGAAGACAACAATCAAACTATCGCTGTAGAATGCTAAGGAGAAGGGGATTGTAATTCGCTGCGCAAAAAAAAATGGTTGAAAACAAACATCAAACATCGTTCGTGATGGTCGAATCTTTCGATTCGAAGTACGAGGGTGCACATGAGTGAAGAGCATTTGGAAAATATTTAGAAGCTTACAGGTGGTCTTCGGCAAATGAGCCCACCGGCTTTTTTTTTCCACACTTCCTTCGTTTTCTCCACATGGCGGCAGGTTTTTGACAGTAAATAAACAAAACCTTCGGCGCGCCGTTCCTTTGCGAACGGAAGCATACCAGACCTTCCGCCGACGTTTGTTGAGGTGTTTTTGGTGCGAAGAAATTTGAACCATCTGCATGAGCAGCACCGTAAACGCGTCTTGAGTGTGTTTGCCGTTTCTCAAGAGGCGTTTGTGTTGGCAATTAAGTGAACAATTTGTAATCTTACAGACACGACTGCTCCGGTAATAATGCCGAAAACGCGAGAGGAGGATTAAGATGTGCCGAGTGCGGTTTAGTGGAGGAAGTGCCGCTTACGCTTTCCGCTTGCCTCATTAATAGCCGTTCTTGTCTTTATTGTCTAGACGGCAGGATGTACCAAACGTTGCTACACAAAGCGAGAAACATGTCGATGGATTTCGGTGACAGATTTCAGGCTTTTTACCTTCATCTTTTCGAAAAATGTGGAAGTCCAATGGGATCGAGAAGATGACGGACTGGAGTGAAAAGTATTAAAAACTTTTGATAACTAAAATTTATGTGTACAATCAACGATAAACGTTTCTGTCGTCTATTTCAGCTTTATTATTGTTCACGATGATCTTTTAAAGATAATTCTCTACCTTTAATTTTACTGAAAGCGTACAGTTCACAAGCTCCCAAACAAATCCCAACTCTCATTGCCATCGTAACGATCCGCGCACCGCTCACAGGCAACCCATTTTATATCGTTCAAACACAGTCGATTTTGTTACAAGCAAATAAACCATCGTTTTCAGGGACATCTTCTAAACCTGGATCGTTCCCTTCAGATTTTTTTTCTATTATTTCTAAACCATGAACGTTTACGTTCACAACACAACTACTAGTGAACTGCGGCTTGCATCTTATGAAACGTTTGCTGGATTTTTACGCCATTCCGTAACGCATGCCAAGAACGCTTCGCTAACCACAGCAGCGGCACCCAAAGCCAAGAGGAAACGAAGTGAGTATTTCTGTAGAAGAAATAAAGGCATAGACACACACACACACGCTGGCATAAAAAGAAATTACGTCGAGAAAATGACGGTCGCGGCTGTCGGATTGGCCGCACAACACGACCCAAGACGCGCACCTCGTCCATTTGGCGGTGGCCGTTGACAGAAATAGAAAATTCCATCAGGTCAAACCTCTTCGAGACGAGAACATCGCCTGCACAGGCCAGCATAAGGATGGCGATTCGCTTCGCTTTCCATTTAACCGTGAGAAAAGTGAAGGAAAGAAAACGTGTACCGACTAACAACAACAAAAAAAAAAGAAAAAAGAAAAATGCCCATCCTCATCCCTCGCGCAAGCACGGTCCGTGCTTGACCGCCTGCCAAAACATTAGCCGTGGTGATCACCGCACCGGACACGAGGGACAAAACGAAGACGACGACACAGGGGTGGCATAAAATTGGAACGAAAGTGTTAAAAAGAAGCGGACCTAAAACACTCACGGGAAGGTTATAACTGACCGTGGAAGGGATGGTGGAGTTGTAGTCGATCCGTCGATGTATCCATCTCGTGGAACCATTCGAATGTTCCAAGCGCGGTAGCGCGAAATGGAACCAACGTGTGGGGAGGTGTTTCCAAACACGACACTACGACCGGGCCCGGGTGTACTGCCGCTTGCGTAAATACTTCCGCTAATCCACCCGTTCCGACCGGGGTGGTCCAAGTCGGCCGTTCGCCATGCGATTCGTTACGACTAGAATGAGCCAATAACTCGACTAACATGCGAGCGGCAAACCGGGGAACCGAGAGTGACAGGAAAAAATCCTATCGACACGGAATCCATCGAATCCCGATCGATGGAATGTCGATACGACGAATCGGCCTGCTTCTACGGCCATGCTCGAGTCACACCGTGCAGTTCTCACCATTGCAATTCGAGTACTATTTTTAGTACGAACCGATTCGGTTGCTGTCGTAAGGATGGACAGTGGATTGATCGGACTGACCTAACATTTCACCAGGTCTGTCTGCTACCGGTGAAGTGCTGTTTGCGAATGGAACAATAATATTAATCAATTATACCTTTCGATGAAAGTCGAGTTAGCTATCGGGCCCACTACGAGAATCTGATGGATATTTCATGTTGTTTTCACGCCTACCAACTGGCTCGATACTGTGGAAAAATATAAAGATGACGAGGAGCAAAGCGATACTTTCCGCCCTTGTGGATTCATATGGAAATATTTTTAAGAATTATTTACAACCCCTTGTGGTTTTTAATTATAACAACCCCTCTCCCAAAAACGTCCAATCGCGTGCACTGCTTAATTAGGTTTCAATATTACCGTGTAACACGAAGCGTTATTTTTACGTCCAACTGCATCGGTCTATTTTTGTTCTAACACTCGTTGGATGGCACGTAACCGTATTCACGCTCTCGACGAAGAAGCAAGCACACGAAGCGACGACATTTGATCCGTGGTTTGGACTGTTCTTGGGTCGATTTAAGGAGACACCTGCGCTGGAGGAACTGTGCGTACTGTGTTAGTTCGAATGGCTTGCATTTCTTAACTGCATAATGAGAAGAGGGTGTCATGCAGATGGCTAGCTTTACTAATGCACCTGTACATCAGCAGCAGTATGGTTAGCGGGTGCAGGTGATGTAAGGAAAAATCAATAATCACACAGGTCGCGACTTACAGGTCACTCACGTACACAATAATGCTAGCGCCCGAAGCGTATTCAGTTACGGCAACCGCGTTGAAGGTCATACCATCGGCGGAAGGGTCCCTAAATCCGGTAGCGTAGCGGGAGAGTGTCCCTGTAGCCTCCGCTCCCTTGGCTGGTTTGACGACCACTGCCGGGAGCTAATTTTTTCCTCATTAGCTTTAAATGTAGGAAGCCATTCCCGTTCAACATCGAACATCGTACACGATTATCCAAAACCTGACGTGGTAACGTGGCTTTCTTGAGCTGTATTTTCTTTCCTCCTTCATCTGCTTCGACCCGTGTGCAAAGCATGAAACTTATGTCGCTGACAATGCTGGTGACATCGGTCGCATATCGATTAGCTACCGGTTCGTTGTGGCTTCCTGAGGAAATGACCTTTTTTTTTGCCGCTCGCTTGTCAATTCGGTCATAAATGCGCACCCGGAGGTTTGCTGTTACGGCACGGAGGATAATGAGTGTGGAATAGCAATAATGCGCGCTAATTGAATATCATTGCGAGTCGATCGATCATGGTGAGGTTGGTGCTAAACTGAGAAGCGATTAGTGGCGCGATGTTTTGGGAAATGATACAGAATATCTTCGCGTCCTTGGATTCTCGTTTATAATGATTGCTACATTTTTACCTGTTGGACTGTCAGAGACCTATTCGAAGTTGTAGCGCATAATCGAGGATGCCAATTTTGGAGACAAACTTTTGGAACGGCGCTAAGCCGTTCAAATGAACCGATGTAATAAAGTTAGAAGTTCCTTCTTTGTTCTTCATACCATGCTGGTTCTTAACGGGCGAGAAGGAAATCGCCAAGGTTTTTTGGACAAAGCGCCCTCTTCGAAATTGATAAAGACGTCGCTTCAGCTAGAAGTAGGCAGTTAGTTCGAGAAGTAGGTCATTGGGAGATTTTTGGTGTTCTACTGTGTCCAAGGCTCCTTTTGTGTCGAAGGGCTGCGATGATAAATGGTAGGAATAATGCCGGTGAAAGGCCTGGATGGTCATTTAGGGTTGTACTTAAGTCTTCCATCAAACGTGCCGGCAACTGTGGCATGTGGATGTGTTATGTTTACGTTTTATAAAACACATTGCCTTTAAAAAACACGTAATGTACTTGTTCTTAAATTTGATAAAATAATGGTAAAATTTCGTAAAAAATAAATCACATCTCGATTTGCTTCTTGCTTCTTATGTACTGAAGGTACATTCCGATCTGACTCGTTCATCTCTATTTGCAGCACTAAAGATTGTTGCCTACCCACCGGTAGAAATTGCGAATCTCGCGTGGATGATACACCTCGGGTGATACTTTTCCAGCGTTATAAATACCACCAAACTTCTCCCACACGCGCTGTGCTGATACTGCACCCCGCTACACGCAAAAGGTTCTATTTTTGTGGCCTTGACTTGTTGTGCTGCATCCATCGGGCGCTCTTCCGTAGCGACACGTTTCGCGAGTTGCAAGTGTACCGAAATAAACACACTGTTGGTGTTTGTGGTGGCCAACTGACAGGGGGAGCGCAAAACTATATGTCGCTTTAGTGCACGGGTTGCTTCGATCGTTGAATACGCAATGTTCGCAAACTTAAATAATGTTGCTTTAACGCAGTTTCCGCCTAATGGGTGAAGGAACCGTGCGACGAACGTTTCCGAAATATTCGACTTTTGTGAATAAAAATAACATTTTTATTTTTAATTTGTTCAACAAGCCACTCAGATGCCAGATAACATTAGACATTAAAACTCGCATTTGAAGCATTTAACTACTTTAGAGGTACACCGGTGTATGCGTTTCAATAGGCAGCATAATTCGGTGGCATCAGCATCGTTGCACCCATCAGAATCGTTCACTCTACCGCAACTGTCTGGTGTGTTATGATGAATAGCGGCCGGTTAGCACTGGTGACGGAAGTGACCGGTGAGTCAGTGTTCCACCTCGACGGAGAAGTGGCACAAAAATGGGGGTGAAATTTCCCTGACAGTGTGCGAAGCTACTCAACCGAATCGTCCTCACCCGTCAACTCGACTCTCTGGACAGATCAAATCGTCTCATCCATCGTGTTGCATGCAGCACTTTTTCTTTGCATAGCCCACACCGGAAGTGCACGTTTCTGCAACGAAAAGACGCAGTGGAGTGGCGTGTCGTAAACTCTGCTCAAGCAGTGGAGTAACACAAATAATCGGGCTTTCCCAGCCCAGCAAAACATCGTTCTGCTTTTCGTATACACAAGAGCGCTCTCCCATACACACACACACACACGGCACGTCCACGGAAGGAAGCTTATTTTTTCCTGAGCAATGTAAGAAACTCCGTCCTCGGGAATGGCACTTGTATGGGGCAAAAATATGCCATCGATTTCTCGCTCAGACGCAGACGCTCGCAAACGAGCCGCGGTGGGTGGAAAATCGCAAATTGTTGCGGCACGAACGATCAAACGTTGGAATGACATTCTCACGGTGGAAAATCTCATCCATCCTCGTGGCGCACCTTTCTCCCGTGCCCTACCCTCTACCGTGTGGGTTGCGCCATTATTTCGAACGCACCCGTACGGAAATGGTGCGGCCGCGTTGTTGGGGATGGAAACGTGACGTGTACCTTTCAAACCCCGGGACACAAGAGACCGTGAGCGCGCAAGGCCTGTCAAAAGAGTTCGGAATTGCTTTTTCTATGCTACACAAACCGCAGCGAGCGTGGCCGTGTTCGGCATTTGGTGGCTCGCCTTCGAGAGCATAATGAAGTGCAAACCGAACCGTCCCGGCTCGTCCACCTCGGCTCGTGTGCCGGCTGATGTTTGCACGATCGGTGCCCATCCGTACCTTTCACCTGAAGAGCAGTACGCTATGGGAATGCCGAGGAGTGTGGAAATAATAGAAGCTCACGGTTTGGCTGTCTTCCTCTCCAATTCGATGGTTACCTCCGGGCAAGGGGCACCGGGCACAATCTTTGGCTCCCCGCGCAACCATGGGATAAATTAGTGCCACGTACGTCGGTTGCAGAATTTTGCACCTTTTATTTTCTCGCTGTACGGCAAAAATCCTTTCACACACTTGAATGGGAAAGCGTTGTTTGTGCATTACGGAAGATGCTGCCAGTGTTGACCTTTAGCGTTCCTGTAGATGGGCTCCGGAAAAATGGTAATGGAAACCACACATAACGCAAAATGCTGTGCCAAGGGAGAACTTCCATTCGATGCCTTTTTAATAATAAAAATCTGCTGTCTATTCGTTCTTTTTCGATCCGGGCGGAGGCGCCCTGTTTGTGGTGCATGTAAAAGTTCAAAGTTTGCACTCAGCTACTTTTCATTATGCTCTTTGTATGTGGTTTGCTGTTACGTGCATCGCAAGAATGCAATATTTACTGTCGTTTGCTTCGTTTGCTTTAGCTCTATTTTTCCATTGCAGTACAAAATAACGGACGCGCTGTTTCCCGTTTGCGCTGGTTTTAAATGTGTTGAGTAGTTTCACATGAGAACATTATTTAAAATACAACAAATGTTAATTGTAACACTGCATATGGGGTAAACGATTGATAGTAATTTTGATTGACACAAGGCTGACGAATTTGCGAATAAAATTTCTATGTAATGCAAAGCAATATACTTCAGGGAATATACGTGAAATTCGCGGTGTTTAATGCATAGTACACCCATAGAACAACACCGATTCAACCGAAACATTGTGCCTATTGCATCATTGCATCGTTCAACTTCTTGTTCAACTACTGCACCATCGTAAACGCTTGGAGCAAATGATTCCACATTCGGTTATTTTAGCTACCGGCATGCATTCCGGTGCTTTCAGTACAGTACTGTAAATGAGCGCTCAAATTGCTACTTGCACATGTACATCGTAAAGCAAGAATCCAGTAAAACCCACCTGATTTACTTCCGACATAGCACAAAACGCAGGTGTACATTTCGGGTGTATCGCATCGGGTATACCCGATGGCCCATTTTGATGGATGGTTTCTGTGGAAACGTGTTCTTTCGCACAGTCTACTCAAATGTATGCACAAGTTATTTGATTCATCAGCTATTTCTGTTAGCCATGGTAAGACCACTTGTAATTTGACTGCAGCAGTGTGCATTAGAACATGGGAACTAATGAAAATTTGACTATTGGTATGGCGTAGACGTTGGCTTTGCCAGTAAGTTTGCACAATTTTTTGTTCATGAAAAGTTTAACAATATTTGCGACAGAAATGGAAGATTTCATTTGTGTTAAATGCATTCGAAATATGCCACATGTTTGTTTTTCATGTTGGTCGTTACTAAAATTTCGTTGCTGAACTAGAGTTTGAAAACATTTGAATTAAAAGTTAAAAAGCATTTGAATAAAAATAGATAGAAAATATATCGATACCTCTCGAGTGTCGATCTGCTGATGAATATTTTTTACAATTAAATGATGACAAAAAGAAAACGAAAACTTAATTGAAGACTCAAAACTCAAAGAAAAAAAATATGAATCTGTAATTCAATCAACCCCAAACATAGAAAAGCTCATCAGATTCACATTCTCTAAAGAATCAGCTGAAAAAGTACCCAAAATTAATTTACCTATAACTTTTCGTCTTAATCCGGTTCTTTTGACGATGACTGTTGTTTCCAGTACAGGTGAAAACTATACTGAAAAATTGTCCCACAGTGGCACTGCGACCGACTGACCTCGGTGACGCCTTATTACACGACACTTGGGGTCATATTTCAAATGGCAAAGGCAAAGAAAAAATAAACATCCCCGTACAACATCTGGAACAGATGCGAAAGAGCCCGGAACAACGAAAAAAAAAGCTCTATAAAAACGTGAGAAGTTCCCATTACGAACAAGTGGCTAGGTAATTAAAACAGCCAGAAACTATTAAAAAACGCGACAAAACGAATAGTGTGCTTTCGATAAAGCAACTGCAACGCAGTGGGCTGTGTAAGGGTTCCGTAAAAAAAAATCTAGTCCGCAGTAGCCGGGCAACTCTCGGCAATCGTCTGTTGGAGTGTTCCCGTTTTTATGGTTCGGATTACAATCAACACGCACACAACGAGATGCACGAGGTACAACACCGTACCCATACGCCTCCTGCGGCGGATGGAAAAGTTTTGTTCCGGCAGTGTTAAACTATGCTGTTACAGTTCTACTTTCACGGTGTACACGGCATCCGGCTGGTTGGGTACAGTCAGGCACCAACAGGCACGGCAAAAACCGTGTGAGAGGCCACTCTTTCGGATGGCGTGAATAACTCGGACTTTTTCCCGGGGGAATTTAGCCGAATTTTGTACAATTTTATAATGCTGCGGTTTTAGCTAGGGATAGTATCACACTGCTTGCACTTTCTACATCGACCAACAGGCAGGGTGAAACAAACGGGCCAATGCTCACAGGATGCTCGATTTTAGGAATGATATTAGCGAACAAAATTGTCCGAAACATGCTTCAAATTGCTGCACTAAGTGTATGGGCATTGGCGAGTAACAGGCGAATTCTTTTCCGTATATCACCATCGACATATGTTGGTGCATGTGTTAGAACCTAGTTTTGACCGCAGAGAAGAATTTCCATGTCGAAAGTTGTGATTGAGGAATGTAGCAGCAAATGGATGATGGGCGTACGGTTGAAATAGTTCCCACACGAAGGGCAGTTTTTGCAACGTAGTCACCCGGAGTATGTTGAAGCTATTTTTATTTTTTATAAAAGACATAATAACATCAGCTATGGCTTGGTTTCATAGTTTGTCCTGTCAATCATAAGAATGTTTTCGGTAGAGCTGTATAAATTCTAATAAAATGATGTTTTTCATAACAATATTCATTCATATTAGTTCCTGTTTAGCTGGAGATTTATAGAACTTGCAACACGTATTATTATGCATCTGTTTACTTACTGGATAGACCTCTCGACCTGTTTGTGCAACTTCCAGCCTCTACGAAACCATCATCGTTCGGGACGGTTTTCAAAAAACGTGAATTTATTTCCTAGTACATGCATAATGTCGTGGTTTCAGCTCTTCCCATTACACTAGGGTACTGAATACCGAAACAGAAAAAATAGAAATAAACCTCCACTGGAGTAGAGTACTAATTGAAAGCTATTGCCGCAGGAAGCGGAACCGTGTCTTGCGGTGGCAAACTTCGAATACACGCATTGAATAGACTTCTATACGTTGCTTCGAGGGCGATCATATCGCGCGCGCTCGCTCCAACGACACATCCTCCGGAAGCTTCGAAGGATCGACGCACTAATTAAAACACAACCCTGAAGGAGGCAGGAAGGGGGGGGGGGGGGGATGGCGTTGTTGCGCCCGCCATCATCGCAACATTTTGAAACAAACATTTTGACATCGCTTTCTGCTTTCATCCACCGTGGGTGGTCCGTATGATGCCCATTTTTCTCCATCGTCATCATGCGGTAAGTTTCGTGCATGCGGCGGCCGTACGTGTTTCCGGTCGTGCGTGGAGATAGAATGTTCTAGCGGCTATCGTCACTGTGAGGGACGACCGTCACGCACGGGAACGGAAATCTGTGGTATTCTAACCAACAAAAACTCGGCCTCGGACGGATGGGCGGGAACGGTTTCCTTTTCCTCCGAGCTTGTGACGTGGAGTGGAATTCGGATTTGTTCAGATTTTCGAAATCCTTGCCCGTCGATTCAACCTGTTTGTTCGTTAATTCAACAGGATGCCACAAAACCATGCGGTAAGGGAAATGGGTTAGTTAATTCGTTTATTATGATTGTACGTTACAAGGGTCTAACATAATGTTTGCTATTTTTAAGGATTTTTCTGTAATTGTCTTTCGCTTTAGCTACACTAAGATATTTGTTTTAGTTATTTGGTTTGTGTTATACTATCTTGTAGACAAGTTCTTGGGTCTACAATTAGATTCTGACATTCAAACCTCTTGATAAGACACATTTTTATGAATATAATTACTCATCACAAGTCTGAGACACTCTATGAAAGTATGAGAAAATGAGTTACGTTCACTTGTTTGAACATTTTTTAATCATATACTTTTTCATCAAAATTTGAATCTTCTGCAAAATTAAGCTTTCCATTGTGTATCTACGCTTATTCCGGTGTGTGTTTGAGGTGCGTTGAAAGTTTTCCCACCCGCAGGGCGCATCCCATTTCTTACACCGCGCCTTTCTCGAGTGGCTAAATTAGTTTGGCTTCGAGACTGCGTGCAGTGGGCGGTGTTGTGCTGGCATAAAGCCAGCATCTCCCACCCACCCAGCACAGCCCATGGAGGGTGCAATTAATTACGGCTGTCAGATTTTCTCGTCGCCTGCGGCAAAACCCATCGTTCATTGCTTAAATTTGACTGAGGCTAACCGTCACTGAAATCTACTTCCGAAGGTCCATTTTCCACGGGCCGCGTTCCTGAAGTGGTTCGTTTTGAGTGCGGCGGGTAGTTTTTCGTTTTTTTCCCGCATTTTTCTCAATAACACTAGCGGGGTAATGAGCTAGCTAACCGTAGCTTACAATTCCTTCTTTAATCTTGCTTTTTGTCTGTTTCTCTTTTCAGGTGAGTTATAAATAAAGCCATCGGCGGTAGAAACGATAGGATGATGGAACGCTACTGTAGGAAAGCTCCCAACC
>JXWZ01003418.1:0-10454 GCA_000956215.1 Anopheles farauti No. 4
ACAGTCAACGGACATCCATTAGACGAAGTCCTTTATTAGGTGTAGATCCAAACGAGCACGGTGTTTGCAGCTAGCATAACCACTGTTAAACTCGCCCATTCGGTGGTTGCTGCATCGTACGAGGAAGAAAAGATGTTTCTTCCTTTCCTTTTCCTTTTTTTTTGCTGCTCGGCCTTTGTTACCCGAAACGCCGGGTACACTCTTTAGCAAATCAACAAACGCTTTGCGTTGATTTATTGGGCAATTATTTTCGTGTTATACCACTGAACCGTACGTGTGCTCCCATGAATGCATATTGATCATTTCTTTTGAGTTATTTCTGTTCTGCTGAGGTTTGCACTTTCGCTTGATGGCAGGGCAAATGATCAAACATCACAAAATCGAATGATTGGCGCAAGATTTATGCATAAATACACGCTGGTAGCTTGATAGGACGGCCAGTTGTGTGTATCATATTTGGGTAAACAAATGCATAACGAATCGAAGAACATTATTTGCTACCGGTGAATGGGGCAATCAGTTTACATTCCAGACATGGACGGGTCGGCGGTCCCAGTGGGTAACATACATTTGTTCTTACCTCATCTTGCTGGAAAGGAATTTGTAAACAGATCATCAATGTCTTATACTAGTTAAGAAGAGGTTGTTGAAGTTGTTATTCGCTTGTGGTTTACCACCAGTCCCACTCAACAGGAGATTCAAAGCCTTAAAGACAATGTAGCAATGTGATATGCGTAATAATATCGTATATAAAAGATAATTGTTTCTTAAAGACATGTTGTTTCAATTATATGTATTGTGTAATTTTAATTAATTGAACTTAATTTATAAAAAAAACATGCTCATAAAACCAACTTATGTACACAATTTGTCCATTTTTGCTTTTCATTTCATTCTCATCGTTTCATTACCATTCTGAAAATAACCCTACTGATTTTTATTTTTAATGTTGGTGTTCTTATCACGTCTGGCTGTTGGTTTGGTTTGAATGTGACCAGAATTTGAATTCCCTTTTATCGTTAATTTTGTCAAATGGTTTGGTTTTAATTATGGTATCGTAATGCTGACAAGCTTACCGTTCTCTCTTTCCCATTGCATCCCATTGCAATAATTTGTTATACCCAACAACATAAAAACCATATTAAGCGATTGATATCATTTATTGCCAATGTGAGAATTTGTGTAAAAATGGGATTTATTTATTTCGGAGCTGCAGCAGAAAAGTAACTTGTTTCCTGTTTAACATTTGCTAAATATTATGTTATGTTCTTTTTTACTCGATTGTGCGTTACATTCCCACAATCAATCATTCGTTCAATGTCATGATGATGATGATGAAATTCCGTCTCTTATTACTAAAAAAATTTGAGTGACACGAAAATATCTAAACGATGGTAAAGAAAATCCAGTAAACCCTGTGTTCTTGACTCTTGCTACCAAACACGTTCCATCATTCCATAGTCAACCCCCACACACACACACACACCAATTTTTTATACCCATGGCCTACGTTATCCGAAATCCAATCATACCTTTTCTGATATATACGTTTTTGATTACCGTTTTGATCATGTAGGCCATTTCATCTACCTCGATTTGTTTGCTGTAAAAAAGCGCGTATATTAACCACTTCTTGCAAACGACCAATTCAGCATCATTCATTATTAAAAATTTACCTTATATTTTCAACGCGATAGATTGTTCATATGCGGCCCGATGTTGTAGTGGTAGCGGTGTCGGTCTTTCACACGACAGGACCGGTACCATGATACCATTCGGACCGCATCTTCCCCTAGCGAGGAGTGACTAATCAGCTATGGTGGTAAAAACTGTCTAGTAGGCCAGTAAAACGGCAGGCATGACTTCGGTCGTTACGCCAAAGAGCAGATGAAGGTTGTTTACATGTGTTCTTTAAAAAATCCTTTGTAACTTTTTGTTTGCATATTTTATGCATGCATCACTTATCCAGGCAATTCTATTTTATGCATGTATCACTTGTCCAAGTAAATCATACGAATACCCATGAAGTACAAAAAGCTATGTGAATTTAAAGAAATAAGGCTTAGAGTTATCGGCCCAACAGTTTTGTCAATGTGCATTTCGCTTACTAACATCTTGCTATATGTTCGAAATCTTTACACAAATCTCTTACATTTTTCATTGTTATTATCTGCATTGCACTACTCAAAAGCCAAAGTCAAAAGTTTTAGACAGATTTCAAGAATATCGTTATATTGTTTTCCGTTCCAGGTGACGTAATGGATGTGCTAGCGTTGGTCAACTCAGCGATAAACTTCATACTCTACTGCTCGATGAGTCGCCAGTTCCGTAGTACCTTCAACGATTTGTTCCGGCCGCGTATTCTCGATCGTTGGATGGCGGTGCCGCAGGGCGAGGACGAGCAAGCGGGCCGGAGCCAACACCAGGACGGTGCGACTACCCAGATTACCCAGATATAGCGCACGCCGGGACGTCCTAATAGCCATTGCCACGGTTGCTTCGGACAGTTTGCGACCGCACTGGCGGGAGTTTTAATTAGCAACCGGCAAACATCGAACCGTGACGACTGTACGATGCTCTAGCGACGTCCCACTACAGTACTACTAAGCACTCAAACACGTACCCTTTCACCAGGCAGCTTCTGTTGGCCACCGAACCTACACTAGCCTACTAATTTCGCTGATCAAGTGGAAACAAGCTTGCCTGGTCAGTCAGCCGTCTCATTATTTCAGCGAGGCGAAAAGCCCCGTGGCGCTAAACGGCCTTCGCTACCGTGTGACGATTAGACCAAACTATTAGCTCATAATGAACACTACACACTGGGCACAAATGAAATCGAACCATCGAAAGGAATGGCTTTTCTAATAAAACTGTTGCTTTTGTTACTACCGCTTATCGCGCGTTCGCAGAGTTGAGTATTTAATCGAAAAGTGCAGCTGCGTTTCCGCACGCAGGAAACGCAATAAAACTATCATAGTCTATTAAACGGTAAGCTGTAAATGCTGCAATCAGAACGCTGGTTGCAGCAATATGTAAACCAATCGAGAGACAGCAAAAGTGATCAGCAAAGTCAGTCTAACACAAGCTCCGGGCCAGCTTATTTTAAAGGCTTTGCAGTTTAGGCATATGATACCGTTCGGTCTCCGCCACGAATGGATAAGTACTTCAGGCAAAGGTCAATGTGGTTTGTTAAATTCTATACAAACAAATGTTGTACAAAAACAAATTATTTTTGAGCTGCTTGTATTGAAGCTACTACTGCTGCAGATTGCGTTCCACCGTCTTGGGTCAGGAAAGAGCTGTCGAAATCCGGGGAATGCAATTTGGAGGTTTTAACGCCTCAGTAGTTTAGTTTTAACAACTAACTAATAAGTAGAGTTGATATACGTGTACTATATTTTTATGTTACAATATTTGTCAAAAATAATAATAAAATGTTGCGTTGTTACATGAATGCCTTTCGGATCAATTTGATGTTTAGGAATATAACCATTCCCCAAATTATATCATTGTTAAAAAAAACTGGAAATTAAAAAAAAAGTACACGACTACATGACTACAACATGGGTAAGTATATCATTGGCATCCCTCCTATAGCAGATAGCAAACCCAGTTTCATCTCATCTACCTAAGCTAGGTTTGAGGAAAAAAAAAGTTATAGCACTGACATTTCAACGCTGAATAATAAAATATTTCAGGGTGTGAGATAGTTTCGCAATAAAATCATTCCACAATTTTTTATCTCGCCTCAATGGCACTCTACTAAAACGCACCCATAAAATAGCTATTCAATATCCACCATCATGCTCTTGAACGAATCCTTCCTTCTGTGGAACCTTGGGAAAACTTTCCTAGCCGAACTCATCAAAAAGTCTTCGTAAACAGCCAGTAAAATATTTGATGGAATTTTTCTCGGGTCAAGTATTGTTTGCCTATAGTTGACGCTTTCGAGCTAAAACTTTGACATACTAGGTAACTCATCCTAGTTTGTCCTTTTCCACTTCTGATCGGGTATCAGTATAGCACCTGATTTATCGTATTGCTTTGCAATTCTGTACTATATTCTACAATGTAAATTCACAGATATTTTCAAATATATCCAACAAATGTGTTGAAAAGCGAGCTAACGACAATTTTCCTCTTGTTCTATCTATAAAAAAATCTATAATTAAATTAATTTTCCTCGTTTTATACCCGATACTTAACTCGGTACTTCTCATGCTTCAATAGTTGTTAAATAACGATTATTTAGAAAATATTTGTACACTTGATCCAAATCTATGGCAAGAATGTTAACGAGCATACGATTTGACGATTTAATATGACCATTTATGTAAAGAGAACATGTTAAGGCCGATTAACAATAAATTAAAAAATACTATGCACATTGCTTTTGGTGACATAATATACAAAATATGTGTAAACTTAGTGGTATCATAATCTAACCTTGTGCTTCTAATTTAAATTCCTTACTTGTTGCATTTTGTTGGATTAAGTGCAAGTTTGTATAAATTAAAACGACAGTATGCAACGAAATTCTGCAAGATGTGAAAAATAAAATATTCATAACCATAGATAAAAGGGAAGTACACTTTAGAAAATATAGCCAAACATGGGAACTCCAGCACCTACCGACCGATTATCCATACTAGCAAAACTCTACTATATATATGGTCCAACTGGCTCAAAATGGAGGTTTGCTACTGGAAATTTAAGGACCACATATCTCCACAAAATGGCTTTACAGTTATGTAAAATTTAGTTTCACTACACGACAATATCACAATATTCACAGTATCATACAGTACCAATCACAAAAAAAATTATAGGTAACATTTAGTGGTTCTAATGCTTACAATTTTTAATACTTTACAGGGATCTCGATTTTTTTTTAATTTTGTAAATGTTTAATGATATTTATGCTATCATTTCGCATTTTTTTAAATAAACCCTTGTAGATTCGTAATGAAATAACAAATTAACCAACTTGTATTATTTACATAGAGGACTTCTATACTATGGCACTAGCGTTAATAGTTAAGTAGTTAATTTAATCCATGAATCGTAACAAAGCTATCAAAAGAGCTATCAGGTGAATTTTGTCAAGTGCCGAATGGAAGCCGTACTAGCAAGCCTGTTCCAATTTCGCATTTCACATAGATGGCCTCGACGAGATTGGTCGAAAACTTGAGATAAGGTCATGCTGAGTGGCGCTGAGACATTAAACCCGGTGTAAATAGGGGGTAGTATACAAGCAGCGCGAAGGTTTTAGCATGAACTTAAATTTTTCACGATAGGTGCAACCATTTGTCATACGGCATTTCGACTTCCGAGAAGGCTGGTGCAAAATGGCTGGTTCCCTCATTGGAACTCCGTTGAACTATTAACTCTTACCGACTGTGAATGTAAACAACGCAGCAATCAATGCAAAATACTACACTATAACACAGTTTGTGTGCTATCAGCTTCAGGCAGCACTTATTTCTTCTTTCTTTGAGATCTTCAAAATGACTCTAAACGCACCAAATTCCTCGCACTCGGAAATGGTTGTGCGGCAAGCGAAGCAAAGCTACGAATATGGCTCACCTAAAAATAGTATAATATGACAGGTTTCCTACACTCATCAGGTCTCTTTCGTCAGTTGCCGTCACGACTAGATAATGAGATTCGAGAATCGATGCAAAAACTCCTCCTTGGTGGTAAACATTATTTCCCCGGCGTAATAAACACATTGTTTCGTGGCGCAGCTTCCTTGACATAATGTGTACTTATACGCCAGAGATTTTCCATTTCCATCACCTAGCCGGCACGTAGCCTGTTGGACGAGCGGTGAGATTATTTACATTTATATTGCTTTGTCCGCTGGTTGGCAGGTTTATCCCGGGTTGCAGTTCTGGGTAACCTTCGTCTAAGACCTATGAACGTCATCCTCGTCACCCATTGCATAATAATCACTACCACCGCCGACCAGGTTTGAGCCAATCCATTAATCCGTGTGCTACAGTCCACACAAGGGACAGCAATTAAATTTACATTCGCAAGGAACCGTTGCCTAAGTAACCATTACACCGTGTCGCCGCATTAACACACTTGTTCTTTTTTGTGGTTTGACTTTCCAGCGCTGCTGACTTGGATGAAAAAAAAATGTACCGTTTCGTGGAACGCAATGAAATTGAATTGAATTCACCTCACCCCATCCAATTAATTTTACTTTTATGTGCCATCCAGACTCGTTAAGGCCTTAATTATTGTCCGAACAAAAAACGTACATTGCTTTTTAGCTACCCTTAGACTACACGCTCAAACCACTAGCTGAAATTGGATTAGGATATTTTACTTCCCTTATCCGACTTCAAACGGAATCCTAAATGTTATACTTTAATATATTACTCAAACTCTCCACGAATTGTTTTGCACGATTGATCATCTTTTTTTTTAACTTCAATGCTCGGCAGGGGATTTTCCAAAAAGTGGTTCCTTCCTGAAGTTTTCTTTTGTCACGTACATTAAAGATAGGTCATTCAACCATTTATTTACACCATCGCTATCCGTTCTCTAGAGGGAGAGCACATAAACTGTGGTTAAAAGCAATGATGAATTTAAAAAGAAATTCGGTGTTAATCAAACTTTTACCTACTTTCCTATTCCCACCGGCTAGCAGTACGGGTAAAGTTAAAATGATTGAACAACTTTGTGATTCTGCTGCCCGTGAAGCCAACGATTATAACAGAGATATAACAAAATAACAGTGATAGCAACTGGGAGCCCCATACTGCTGTAAGAATCCTTCACTCCTTGGAAGAAGTATATTTATTCGGACACACACACATTGGCTAGGAACAAAGTTGTTCAACAAATTCTCGCAGCTGGGTGATGTTGGTTCCCGTGAGATGCATTAGCACGACCAGTGGAGGTTGATGAGCTGGTAAATATTCATTTAGCATCTATTCATGCGTCGCAAGTTTGTATCGAGTTTGCATTCCGTTGCCAAGGAACCGAGAACGATACCAGCACGCACAGCTACCTCACATGAAAAGTACCATTTAATTAATGTTATTTCCATTCAATTCATTCTCAACACAACTGCTACGGTAATAGCACTAGAACTCATTTTCGGAAGGGAAGGAGAGTTAGAAATCAATTAGTTTCGTTTTGTTTGGATTGATAACTGTTCGTACTTGGGATGAGAACGACTCTGTTACTGTTGCTAATTAGTTTAAACATGGTGTGATTGTAACAATCGGAAATATAGTATCTTCTTCTTCGTAGGTTATACAATCGACGAAGGAGGCGGGTGGGTGAGGGGAAGAAGGTACAGATATGACTGTAGTACCGACCCTATGTGAAAAGCTTCGTAGCGTCGCGCAACAAAACCAACAAAACACTCATTTAATAATATATTTTTATTTAAGATTATATAAAGCGATCCAATGCCGAAAGTGCAAATCTATTTCAATCTATGTTTGTAATATAATCTATGTGATATAAAATGAGTTGAATTCTTCTTACTGTTATCCACGATCTGTGTCGAGGCGGGCCACGTATCGACACCGGTCATCCTCCTGCCCGGAACCGCGTTTGAGTCATCACAAATACTTAAGGTTAATTTAAAAATAAAAAAGTATAGAAAGAGTTTTCAACCATTGTCCAAGGTTCTATAACATGATTAACAGTATAGCCAAAAGCTTATCAATATAAAAAAATCAAATGGTGATGCAGTGCATATTTTCAAATTTCGATTAAGTGAACAGTCCATTACTCGAGTTAAGGCCTATCTATCTTTAAGATTTTACACTAAATGGTCGGTTAAAAAATCAAATTCATACAAAGGAGTGTAATTTCTTAATAGATGTATTCCAGCTGTCGTGCTACACACTGAAGATTAGTGATTGTTTAGTGATTGTTTTAGATTGAGTGTGAGATTTATGAGATTTAGCGTTATTATAAATGTGGCTTATCTTTGGAAACTCCGTTCAAATGTATCCTATTTGTTCAAAATTACAACACTTATCTTAATCATGGTCCATCTGCTTTCTTCCGCAGGTTATGTGAGTAGAAACTCCGGGAGGTGCAGTAAAGGCTC
Organism: Anopheles farauti No. 4; assembly: GCA_000956215.1. NCBI lineage: Eukaryota > Metazoa > Arthropoda > Insecta > Diptera > Culicidae > Anopheles > Anopheles farauti No. 4. The sequence continues at coordinate 8,084 of JXWZ01003418.1, forward strand.
CTCCCGAGCAAAATCAAAAAAGAACCAACAGCAGCAGCAGCAACAACAACAGCATCAGCAACAGCAACAACAGCAACAGCAGCAGCAACAGCAGCTTCATCAACAGCAGCAACAGCTTGCTATGAATGTTGGAACAACTATGCCAACTCCAGACGGCGGCCGAGTGCTCGCCTTCAAGATGCCACCGTGCTGTGGCGGACTGTGTGGTCCGCAAACCAACTGTGAGATGTGCTCGTTAAACTTAAATAACGGAACGGAACACGCAGTGTGATGAAGGTAATACAGAGTGAAAATTATTCAACAATCAAACACGATTTCAGGCGTAGCCTCTCACTCACTAAGCGTATAATGCTGTTTGCGCTAAGTTGTTCTTCGTTTTGGGTGCAGATTTCTGCACACGGTCGACGACTTGCGGTACGCTGTTCGACGTAAGCAAACCAAAGGACACAAATCGCCACGCGAAGGATGCGCTTAATCAACATTGGCAACATTCAGTAGCCAATTTAGTTTGCGAAACAGTAGACCGGCAGGCACAATCAACCATGAACGGAACGGAACACGCAGTGTGATAAAGGTAATGCAGAGTGAAAATTATTCAACAATCAAACACGATTTCAGGCGTAGCCTCTGAGAAGTGGCACATAGCAGCTAGGTGATTAAAATTTCCACATTTACGTTTTACAAGATTGTTTTCATTTCGCTTTTGTGTAGCTATACTTGCGTTATAGGTAAGTTTTTCTATGTTTTGAAGTAAGGGCATGTGACTGTTACGCAAAGAACATAATGCGCATAGATGGTGGTACAAAAATGAAACTATGAAATCAAAATTATGTATACGTATGGCTTACGGGCTATCTGAGTGTACATAAATTCAAAGCAGACCGATCAGAGTCGAATGCGATTGTTTTGTCGAATTCGATTGTTACATTGCCAATTTGTGTCGCAGTGGCGGTCACTTTTGAATATATTTTAATAAAAACTACCATGGCCGTTTTGTGTTTCAAATAGTGTGCATTCATCTCGAACACAAGCCGCATATCTCGCATCTCGCTCGGGCATTCGAGCAGTCCTATCTCGCCCAGCGATTCCGGCGGCCGTTTGTATGAAGCTCGACTATCTTGCATCTCTTTCCCGCGCCGCGTCGCGCAGCTGGGCTCCACTATGGGCCGTGGCGCCGTTGTAGGGACCAAATTAGAGCGCCGTCGAGCACTTCTAACCAATTTTCTAATCATTGACTTGTCTGAACAAACCATCGGTGAATGTAAGGAACAGAATGCACCACGCACGCACGGCATTAGCTGCAAAGGTGTTACGATTCATTTGTGAGAACAAAGTCAACTCATAACGCTTTTAAACTTTCGCTTCCTCAGCTGGGCCTTCTGTCCTCACGTCAAAGACACTTTGCGGATAGGTACGATGCACCGAGACCACTGAGCATGTCGTGCTGGCCTGGTCAGTCGGCCCCTCAGCTCAACTTGGCCCCTCCAGCGCCAAGAGCCCTCTGCACCTCGTGCCGAACGGGAGCACGTTCCATGAGGCCGGCCGGCCCATCATGACATCGTATTCAGCCTTTCGTCACCGACTCGTGGGTCATTCTCCTCCTACACACCCCCTTCAGTAACAGTAATGCTCCACCGACCAGTCCGGTCTATGGTTTCGGTTGACTCGATATCTGACAAAATCTGTGGCAAGTGAGCGAGACGGTAGAGGAGTATTCCTGACGTCGATAACGTCCGAGAAGTATCTGAGGGATCTGAGGTAAAGACTGGTCACCAAAGTTTCTCAAAAGCCCCACAAGCTCAGGATTGAATCCCAAAGAGATCATGTTATTAAACAGGAAACTTCTATCGACGCGATCAAATGCCTGCGAAAGGTCAAAGGAGATGAGTTTACCACACTTACGTTTCATCTTCAATCAATCACCATCTCCTTAACAGAGAATACCACTTGAAATATGTTGCCAGGCTTATTGCAACACTTTTTATTCTATCGAGATTATTTTCCACGATGATACTATCGAGACGCGGTTTAATAATCTTCAACATAAGCTTAATCATAGGATACCCCATGCTCTGTAAATACTCAAAAGTTCGCGAAACAGGTTGTGCGAGTTGAAAAATAGCACAACAATTGGTGCAAGCGAAACCGAAAAGCACCAATCACAGTTATTTTTTTTTATTAATGTGATCGTTACTGATTTCTTCCTATTTATTTTTTGCATGAGTTACACAATAATATCCAAAAATTTAAGCGCGCTTTCCATGGAAATTACTTTTTGGTGTAGATTGCAAATAACGGCTGTTTTGAACAACCAACAAACTGTCAATTGTGCCATACAATTTTTGCGCTCCAAATACTGATTTTCTTATTT